>JAGFPH010000389.1:66772-104976 GCA_018207615.1 Philaenus spumarius | reverse complement strand
TTATTTGTTAAGAATTCTGAGTGATCTGTGCTATTGGATCTCATCTCGGAACTAAGAAAAATATAGAGTCTCAATAAAAACCCCTAACTGAACTTGTATACGACTATACAAAAGGATCCGAACCCTTTTGGAACAGATACCAATGACTACATGTAGTCATTGCAGATACTTTGCTTATTGAAAGTGCCTTCTATGATTGTTTAGAATTTGTTGTCCTGAAATTTTGAAATAGTAGTTCTTATCTTCTTACATGTAAAGTTAAAATGCATAAAAGAAATAAAAATAAATAACTAGCAAGGAAAGTTGTTTGAATGAGCTTAATCGAAAAGGGAGCGAGATTGAAAAAACAGCACCACCAATACCTGAACTTTTGTATGAAGTGATATAAGGCTAAGTCTTTTTGAGACACGCTGTTATCTGGGTAACCTGAAGTTATTTTGTATAATTTTTTTGGAATTTTACCAATCTCCAAAATAAGGAACTCAAAGGTTACTCAACATTTTTAAATGAGAACCCCTATCTTTTGATGTGGTAAAACTGGAGGGATACCAAGACATTGGTGGTAATCATGGGCAATTATTTGAATGAACTTAATCGTAATGGCAGCCTGTGTTAGTAAAACCTCAGCCTAAATCTTTTTATGAAATTAAATAAAGCCAACCCCTTTTTGGGGACACGCTGTTACCTAGGTTATCTGAAGTTATTGTTATTGTTTGGAGTTTTACCAATCATCCCAAAATGGGGAATTTGAAGGGTACTTAAAATTTTCAAATGGGAACCTCTATCTTGAGTTATGTTAAACTGAAGGAAATAACAAGAGAAAATGAATGGTGATCATGAACTATTTTTTTAATGTCCATAACCATAAATGCAGTCTGTTTTAGTTAAACCAATTTTCACACCTTCCTGAATCTCTGTATGACATAAATAAAGCCAACCTCTTTTGAGACACACTATTAACTAGGTTACGTGAAGACGTGAAGTTTTTATATTATTTTTTGGAATTTTTCCAGTAGCTCCAAAATAAGAAGTTTTAAGGTACACAAAATTTTTAAGGGAGAACGCCCTCTTGTCAAACTAAAGGGCGTAAAAAGAGAAAATGAATGAAAGTAAATATTTTTTTATATTTCACTAAATCAAATATTTAAAAATATCACCAATAAATAAAATGTTTGTGGTATATAATAGAAATGTAGATTAGGAAGTATCATAAAATAATAAATTGGAGGTCAGATTGATACGTGTAATTCAACATGGCGTTTCACGAAATGTTTCATAAAAGTTTGGGAAGTTTCTTTATTTTTGACATGAGTGAAGCTGGTACGAAGTTATTGTACCCATAAGTATAAATAAAATTGGAGTGTCTATCTGTGATTTCAAAATATAAGATTTTATCTAAGCTCATATAGTTATTTACACATTACCAGAAACTAAACACCCATTTATAAATGTTTTGTCTGTCTGTATGTGTGTCTGTCTGTGCTGTCCGTTTGTTTCCTCGGGCTAAGCTCCAGAATGGTTAAACCGGAAAACTTTCATTAACAAGTAGATGTCTATTTAGAGAATACATAAGGATATATTTTATTCCGAAAATATATAAAATTTATGTAAAAAATTAAAAATTATGGACAAAATTTAGGAATTTTATGGACAAATGTTTTGGATATTTCGATCTCTGTCTTACATTAAGTGCAGGTCACAGCTACCCCCACCACCCAATTTATATGCAAGTGATTCTGACCTACTCAATCATCATTTCCGTAAACATAACACAATATACAATATTATGTTTGCATTGACATCTCCATGGGCCGCCGCCAGTTTTGGCGAGCGAAGCGAGCAGGGGCAGACCGCCTAGTAAAACTTTAAACGTCAGTAGTAGGAAAGTGGAAATACAGAATAAATACTTTTACTTCAAAAACAATATTAGCACTATATCGAGTACATTTTCAATCTTCAGTATTCTATACTAAAAGGTTAACAGAGATCTGCCACACTCCCCCCCCCCCTGGTGATATTGTCAACATCTCGTCCCATTTAATTCAAGTTAGATTCGCTCCAGGCCACGCCGATATCCAGGTCAGGGCGAGCGGTGTGGATGACAGACTTTTGGAAAGCAGAGTCGAGGGCTATTTAGCTACTAGTTGCGACATACGGTTAACAAATTTTGAAAATATTTGTGCCGTCTTCGAGTCAAGAAAAATTTAAACTGAATGACAACAGATGTAGGAGTGACGTAGCGGGTGAGTCCTCACGACGTCAGGCATGAGCGCAGCAAAGGCGTGTAATTGACCTTGAGTATTTAATCAATCTGGTTGACTTGCATTTTATCTTTACTAAATGCAATGTTATTGGGTTATAGTGCAATATTCCAGAATTAATAAAAAGACGAGCGGTGCTAACTTTATAGAGTAAAATTTGAAGGTAGAATCTTACAACTAACACGCTACATTAACTCAAAGGCCATTCAACACAATTAGTAGCCTACAAAATATTTGGTACAAACAAATTTAGTACCAATTTGTGCTGGAAATATACACATAATAATTGTGACAGTTATTCTTTTTAACTTCTCCCCTTAGTCTAATGTAAACGAAATATCTGACTCTTTCAGTTTTATAATTATTCCTACAACTCATAATATGTGTAGAGATAAACATTTTTATTTTTTGAAGTGAAAACTTCTATAGGCACACCGCGTCCAAAAGATTTTAAAATTTTACCGTCGGAATCGGAATTTACCGTCACGCTCTATTCTGTCATTCATTTTCCGTCACGCTCTACTATATGTGTATATACTTGGTGATACTTCTGAAATGGACACTGGGCTTCCTCATTTCATAAATTGTGTTAAAATAGTTTACTTTGCAATGCCACTGAAATGGACATTGTCCTTCCTCATTTTGAAAAATATTTCACTTGGTAATACCTCTGAAATGGACATTCTGCTTCCTCATTTCGTAAATTGTGTCAAAATAGTTTATTTGGTAATACTTCTGAAATGGACATTATGCTTCTTCATTTCGTAAATTGTGTTAAAATAGTTTACTTGGTAATACCTCTGAAATGGGCATTGTGCTTCCTCATTTTGTAAGTTGTGTTGAAATAGTTTTCTTGGTATTACCTCTGAAATTGAAATTTTGCAATCTCATTTCATAAATTGCGTTAAAATAGTTTACTTGATAAAACCTCTGAAATGGACAGTGTGCTATCTCATTTTGTAAAACAGATTACTTGGTAATACCTTTGAAATGTACATTGTGCTTTCTCATTAGGCAAATTTTGTTAAAATAGTTTACTTAGTGATACCTCTGAAATAGACATTGTGCTTCCTCATTTCGTAAATTGTGTTAAAATAGTTTACTTGGTAATACCACTGAAATGGACATTGTCCTTTCTCATTTTGTAAAATATTTCACTTAGTAATAAATCTGAAATGGACATTGTGCTTCCACATTTTGTAAGTTGTGTTAAAATATATTTCTTGGTAATATCTCTGAAATGGACATTATGCTTCCTAATTTCGCAAATTTTGTTAAAATAGTTTACTTTTGATACCTCTGAAATAGACATTGTGCTTCCGCATTGCATAAATTGTGTTAAAATAGTTTACTTGTAATAACTCTGAAATGGACATTGTGCAACCTCAATTCATAAATTGTGTTAAAATAGTTTACTTGGCAATACCACTGAAATGGACATTGTCCTTCCTCATTTTGTAAAATATTTCACTTGGCAATACCTCTGAAATGGACATTGTGCTTCCTCATTTCATAAATTGTGTTAAAATAGTTTACTTAGCAATACCACTGAAATGGACATTGTCCTTCCTCATTTTGTATAATATTTCACTTAGTAATACCTGTGAAATGGACATTGTGCTTCCTCATTTCGTAAATTGTGTTAAAATAGTTTACTTGGTAATATCTCTGAAATCAACATTGTCCTTCCTCATTTCGTAAATTGTGATAAAATAGTTTACTTGTAATACCTCTGAAATGGATATTGTGCAACCTCAATTCATAAATTGTGTTAAAATAGTTTACTTGGCAATACCACTGAAATGGACATTGTCCTTTCTCATTTTTTAAAATATTTCACTTAGTAATAAATCTGAAATGGACATTGTGCTTCCTCATTTTGTAAGTTGTGTTAAAATATATTTCTTGGTAATATCTCTGAAATGGACATTGTGCTTCCTCATTTTGTAAATTGTGTTAAAATAGTTAATTTGGTAATACCTCTGAAATGGACACTGTGCTTCCTCATTTAGAAAGTTCTTTTAATATAGTTTACTTGGTAATACCTCTGAAATGGACATTGTGCTTCCTCATTTTGTAAGTTGTGTTGTTTTTTCTTGTCACGTATAGAATTGAAATCTACAAATTTTAAAATAACATAAAAAAGATTTTCGTGACAGTTTTCACTTCTGTCGGCAGTCCCTCGACTGCTTTTTTCTACTTTTGTTTTCTGCCTTTACCCCTTCTTCGAACACCACTGTTTTTGTTTTAAATTCTGTACTCCTTCTTTAAAACTTGATCGATTTACTTAATTAGTCTACAATTGCTTTCTATTTTAACACCGACTCGGTGAAAGAAATAAACAAGACTGTTGGTTTGAGAGGTGTGCTATCTAGTTGGACAGAGTCGGAATTAGCTTCAACAAGTGTTTGCAGAGTAGCGATGTTTGCAGAAGTCTTGGGCTACTATTGTAGATAAAACATCGAGGTCAATGGCCTAAGTGGCCTAACATACGTAGACTCATAAATAATGTTTTATTCTCACGAGAACTGTTTTAGTCACTTTTAGAAAGGTAATTGTTAAGAAATGTTTTTTTGTGTTATGATTTCGGCCATTTATTTCGATTTACATAATTATGTGCCGATTGTTTAATTTATTCAATTAAACGTAAAGAAATGTGTTGCAACTATGTCGCAAAATATCGTAGAACGATTACATTCATGTATCACAATATTCGCGATATTTTATATATAAAAAATAAACGGTTCCAGGAACTGGTACATACTTTCTCACAAACATATTTAAATTATTAAACAGATTCACTGTGACTTGTAGGGTGGGGTAGGAGAGGTGATTTTTTATTAAAGTTGTTTTCCCATAAAAATCCGTAAAATAACGGAAAAACCAACTTTTCTCAAAAACGGCTTGAACGATTTTTATTAAAATTTTATAGTTTATAGTACTTTAGGTCTCTAATAAACTATACAATTTTAATCAAAATAGTTATAGCCGTTTTTGAGAAAAGTAGATTTTTCCGTTATTTTAAGGGTTTTTATGGGAAAATTACCCTTAAAAATAAAAATTCACAAAAATTAAAAAATCCCCTGGAGATACCGTGGATTAGTACCTCCATACCAAATTTCATCAAAATCGGAAGACTGGTTTAGGCTCTAGGTCTGACGACATCCACACAGACACACACACACAGACATCACTCCGAAAACCACATTTTTAGGTTCAGGGGGACCCAAAACGGATATTTCCACCAAAAACTCAAATTCGAAAATTTTGACGAATACAATACTTTCTCCATATACTATGGTATAGGGGGAGAAAGTAAAAAGGGTTTTCAGTTGTGCTTTTAACCTAGACGTATAAATAGTGCTCATTTTAAAGCACTCATTTGTATTCATTATTATTTATTTTGTTTTGTGAAGTATATGTATGTTTATTTTTGTAATAAAACAAATGAAATATTCCAATTAAAAATAAAGTAAAGAAAGAAATTTAGCTCTGATTAGTAGCGAAAATAATTATCATTTAAAGAATAGTATATATTTAATTATGTTAAAGTTATGGGGAAGTCTCATATTTAATCTCTGCAACATTGCCTTCAAAATTATAATATACTAGGGGAGACCCCTGCGTGCTCCACACGCCAACCCCTAATGGAACCTTCTAAAAACATATGTTACGTTTTATTTATAACAAAGGTGTAGGATTAATAATAACCTAAAAACTAAGATGGTAAATAATGATAAATGTTCAAATCAAATTATTTCTTATATTTGATAACAGCAGTTATAATAATAGTAAAGAACTAGCTAGGCTCAGGTCTACACTTTAAAACCCTAACCTAAAAGCTAGAAATACAAAATAATTGCTTCAAATTTTGAAATCAGCTGTTAATTGGAGCAAACAGCTATATTATATCTGTTATTTTATTCAATTGGTTGCTATGGTAATAAATGTAAATGCATATGTTGGTTATCATTCTAGGCCTAACCTAAGAATTTTTTCCGACTAAATTAACAAATATTGAAATAAAAAAAGGTTTTTATCGAAATGAATTATAGCCTATGTTACTCAGAGATAGTGTAGCTTTTTATTAGTAAAACTATTTTTTCAATCGGTTCAGTAGTGCCAGAGATTACCCCCTACATACAAACAAACCAACAAAAAAACAAACTTTACCTCTTTATAATATTAGTATAGATAGGCCCTATACATAAAATATGTATTTTTAATAGAGTCTTAATAACACTTAAATTTAAAATGTTTTGGAAACAAATTCAGTTATGGGCGTTATACTTAAGAATTTTAAATATGGTATGTAAAAAGGAGATCGGAGAAACAAATTCAAAGAGACTTGATTCAGAAAAGAAATTAAACATCCTTTCCCAAATTTCGATGCGGCAATTGTTTACTATTACTTTGCCAAAACCAAATCCTTCCATATTGAGATATGTTTCGTTTTATGTTTTTTAATAACGATTTAACATTAATAAATGCCCGAAAAAATAAATTCACCTTACAAAATTGAAAACAATTGCCTTAAGTTCTAACTTATAGTAGGCCTACTGTATCTAGTCCCAGTATGTTTCAAGCAAACCAACCCAACTAATAGTAAACAATGATCGTTATCGCTAATGGACTGAAATAGACAAACATGTTTGAAGAGCCGGGACAGTAAATAAGATAAGGTAAGATAAGGCAATTGGCCGGCTATACATCGACGAAAGTAAATCTCCAGTAGCGTGTGATGAACCGTCAGCAAGCGACACTAGCTCTTCATCAGATGACGACTTTTAAAGTAAGTTACTCATTCGTATTTCTTTTTCCGTGCCTTGAGTTATGTTAACTAATTTTTAGAATGTATATAAATATATAACATATCTCAATACGGGAACATTTGCTTGAAACAGACTGGGGGAGACCATAAGTTTGAACCTCAGGCTATATTTTTTTCCATTTTTTAGGGCGAATTTCCCCGAGTCTTTAATCGTGTTAATACATTGTTTAGAATTCATAAATACGAAACATATCTCAATATGGGAAGATTTCGTTCTGATGTACAACAGTTTTCTTCTCGCTGATTAGGAAACGATGTTTTATACACTACTGCCGTTAATTTAAAATGTCGCATTTAAAGAGTTTTATATTTATAAAGTCATTTCTTCATACTACAGCCCACGGATACTAGAATACACGGTAGGGGTCACGCGCAGGTTCCTGACGCCCGGCTCGGAGACGTGACGTCACTCTGAACCCTCCGCCTCGCCGCACTGTATACAGACTCCACAGTCCACAATGTCATTCGCTATTCGAACACTAAAACGCGTAACCTACATCCTTCAATTTCGTTATATTTTTAATACTTAGGGACGAAAGTATAATTTTGCAGGCCAGTACGATTTTATATCGGTATATACATTTATTAATATTAAAAGTGCCCTAACCATTCCGTTACTCTTAAGTTTCGTGTAATCATCACTAGAGTTTGATGAATTCCCGTGTGCACAAATTTTAAACGATTTTTTTATTCAATGCAAAGTTTGATCATGTTTGACCTAAACCGTAACATTTATAAAGATGTAATTCGTTTATACATATCACTGAGTATAAGTTGACCATTTATTTATTTCAGAAACAATTAATATTTTTTATATTTTAACAAGCCATTCGTCCATGTGAGCTCGTATCTGATCCAACCACCTTCATCAGTCTTCCCCACTAGATATTTTTTTAAATATATTTTACAAGTAATTGTTTCTGAAATAAATGTTTTACCAGTCTCAGTCTCCAACCAACACCTTGTAAAACCAAAGTAATATTTCAAAGGAAATTTTACAAGAAAACTAGTTGAATATTATTATCGCAGATCTGTCATGGTTAAATAATATTAAGAGCAATGTAGGTATCATTTTCTAAAAAGTTTGTTTATATATCAATAATAGTTTCTTATCAGCAAATTAATTATTAAAATTGTGGAAAATATTTTGTAAATTAATTAATAATAAAAGAAATAAAATATTGTTTTACATGAGTACATATAAGTACAATACATATAAACAAAATTCACTCATATATATATATAATCAATTTATGTATATGTTTATATCATCCAAATTGATATCTTCAGACTTTTGTTATTTGTAGAAGAACGCCCAGAAATGAATAATTAATTATAATATTTAAAGACCATCATAAAAAACAACTAATATTAACTAAGGGAAACTGAGTTAGTCTGAAATTGTATTGTAAACGTACGAAGAACACATTTGGTAATTGTTTTCAATTTATAATTTGAATCAATACTGCAAGAACTCTGTACACACCAGATGCACATCTTCTTTATCCAAACATTAGTAAAATATTACATTTAGTTAGCTTCAAATCTCAATGAACATTATATTGTAATATTTTTTATTTTAACTTATTTATTATGTATTTTATAGTTCTAGTTTCACTTTTTCCCCCATACTACTTAACTCTTTGTTTAGCTAGCCAAAAGAAAGTTTGGTTAGTTTTTTAAAATCTACAACCTAATTCTTATAACCTTCTGTTTATATAATTCTTTATAATAAGAAAATATTATAAACTATAAAATTTCCAAAATTTTAATATATGGAACGTTTTTTGTAAAATCACAAATGAAAATTTCAAGCAGATAGCAATTATTATATATGAATACGTTAATATTTAAAGTTAATTGTTCAATTAAAGTGCAATAATTATTAACATAGTGTATCTTAAACCTCAAATAATATATGTTCTCAATCGATAAGTAAATCATTAATTATTTACTTATCATAAGTGTCTGGCAAACGTACTATGCATCACAAAAGCAAAATACAAACTCACTTGAGGTTTTTCAGGATAGTTATCACTAAATGGTGATCAAAAATAAATCTAAATTATTACAATATTCAACCTACTCTACAAAATTGGGGAAAAAACAATAATCTCAATCACCTATTATTTTGTCTGAACCTCAATTACCTGAACACGTTCCAGACAAAAATGAGTTGGTCTTATTTAGTGCCATTAAATAATAGTTTCAAACGTGTCCTTGTTTATGTATCTGATACATTTTACTTTAACTCAGTCTCCGTATGTAAGGTACGCATTTATTTTTAAATTCTTACTGTAACACACCACGAATTTGGACATTAATTTCCTACTCACCTCTGCCTACTAATAGAGGGGATGGAGTGTTGTTTTAAACAGTACGTTATTCTCCACAGAGCAATAATTTATATGTGCCATTTAACCTTTTAAAATCAGCCATAAAAATATAGGTGGAAATTTAAATAAAGAAACACTACGAAATCATAGCTTTTTCGTAGTTAAATTTTTGATACAAACTTTTTATATGTTTAATATATATATAAAAAAACCTAAAAACGAAAGAAACTTTTAACAATATAAATCATGTAATTTCTTAATAGTCAAAGTCCAAATTGACTTGAATCTAATAAGTTGTTTAGAGTCAAACCATTGTAATAAAAATGGTAATTGCAACGAATTTGGAAACAAACAACAGAAGTAAATATCGCATCAAAACAAGCTAGTAAGTTTAGACGTTTTAATGAAAATTAAATACAAGGTATTAATGTTAATACGGTCGCAGTAGAACTTAGGAATGATTTTAAAATTTCCCTAAGTAAAATATATATAATTTATAAATACAAAAACAATACTCATTAATTACTTATCTATTTAATATAAGTGTACGGGTGGCAGGCAGCGGGGAGGGTTCAGAGTGACGTCGCTGGCGCGTGAGTCTACTGCGCATCCTACTCATGACCGTGTATTCTATTATCCGTGCTACAGCCTAAATATTTCATACTAAATACAAGAAGTTTGCAAATTTCATCGTTTTTACTTGCAAAAATACATCTTATATCACAATTACTGACTATAGTACCCGGAAATTTTTTTTTAAACAAAATTATTTAACAAATCAATACAATTTCCATTATTTTAACATTAAAAGTTTTTGCCAGAAATACCAAAGATTCTACTGATACCCAGGCCCACCTAATCGTGGATATAGCAGATATAAGTAGGACGCACGAATTGTATTGAAGACATGACTTTATCAGAACGGAGAGTTAAATAATTGAAAGAATGCATGATAGAAAACATCGTTGCTTAATACTGGATACAATTAAAATGTTAAATATCTCTTTGCTAATGAAATCCTTTAAGTCAAAATTTAAATATTGACTTTTCTTAGATTTTTTTTGTTGAAAAATTGTGTTTCTAATAACTATATTAACAACAACATGATCCTATTCTGGACCATAAAGAATATATAAATTACAATAAAATTTTAGGAAATATATTTCAAATAATTAATAGGTAAGTTGACTTTAAAATAAAATGCTTAATAGTAATTATTTTCCTTTTGGAAAAGTTTTAGCCTGATTCTTACAAGCAAGTTCGCCTTTTTACACCTGTTGTGACAGCTATAGCCGCCATATTTTAAGACACGATTTATCAAAAATATGACTTAAATATTGGATCATACGACAAACATACATAAAAACTTGACTGTAGAAAATAAAATTATATGCATATCTTATAAGTGCAAACAAATTTTTTTCTCCAGCAAGAGAGCATACTTGCTGAGCATAGGCTACTTTAAGAGGGCTTTTCTACCTCCTTAATAGGGTAGAAAGAACAACCACCATAAGGGGCGGCGGAAAAGTGTCCATACAAAAAGTTTTGAGTTTACTTTGCCACCATCCTTTTGGCGGGCCGGAAAGTATACTCATTGCTTTTTATATGAGCACTTTTCCGCCCGTTAAATCATATGTTAGTAAAACAACTGCTGAAATAACAACGAATCAATGAAAGTGTCTTGTATTCTTGGCATAACCTCAATTGTTTTTGTATATAGAATATCCGTGTTTTAATGGTTTTTCCATCGTAAAATGCTAATTATTTACTAAAACTAAAGCCGGTGAAATGTTCTGTGTCTTACGTTAAGAGAGTATCATTTTCGCCCTCACGAAAATTACCGAACCCGCTGGGCTCGTGTGGTAATATTTCCTTTCGGAGCGACAATGTAACACTTTGCTCCCTTGAGACACAAATAACTATTGTTTATCATAATAACTTAAAATAATGTCGTAATAATATTTAAATGGTGTTTTTGCTACTTGTTTTAATAACGATTGACGACAAAATAAATAAACGTTACCATATAACTGCCACATACTTTCTCCCAGTTGAAACTTTAGCCTATACCTTCCTAAGAGTAGCATAGGAGGTGGTTATTTAGAATTGCAAAAGTAGGACATACTACTGCAAATATTAGGTGCATGTAACACACATCCATTTTATATTATTATATAATAATATTATTATTATTAAAACTATTCGATCGATTTTGAACAAATTTACACCAAACATGTCCAAATTAGGCCTGTATAGGCTCACGAAAAAAGGTTTTTAACAATTTGGAAAAACCACCTACATACCAAATTTCATCAAAATCGGACCGTTGTACATATCCTAACAGACAGACGGACAGGCATCACTAAAAAACACTTTTTTGGTTTCAGGGAGCACCGACACAGATAATTCCACTAAAAATATTTTTGGTTCATGGAGCACCGACACAGATAATTCCACTAAAAAATTTTTTGGGGTTCAGGGAGGACCAAAACAGATAATTCCACTAAAAATTCAAAAATTTGGACGAAAACAATACTTTTTCCATTAACACTAAGTTTGGGGGGGGGGGGGGGGAGAAAGAAAAAAGGGAAATAAAAAAATTTTTTTTTATACCAATGCAAATTAAAAAAAATTGCCAAATCTAAATTGTTTGAAAAGGTTTTATTGCAAAGCTAACTTTATTCTGAACAAAATATTGTAAAAAAAAAAACTGTATCATAATGTGTCAGGCATATTCTTTAATTGATGTTGATTACATAAATATAAAAAGTAGTTGAGTCACCTGGTTTCAACTGAAACCCCACAAATTTCTTTTTAAACCCCAAAATTTCTTCTTCTTTTTTGGGTAATAGCTGTGGTTTTTCAAGAATTTGCAAACACAGTTGAGCGTTACACAATTTGTCTAACTTGGTTTTTTTTTTAAGATGGCTACTTAACCTAAATGTATAACATGTTTGTTTAAATTTTTAGTTGCTATCATGAAAGGCTGAGTTCTCAGAAACAAACATTTTATTAGATATCACTAATGAGGTGTTATGTACCTTTTGCAACAATTTAGATTTTCACACAACTTTTCCAACATAACAAAATTAATAATTTTGAAGAAACGAATAACACTACTAATAAACTTTTTTAAATTGCAATAAAGGTCTAGTGGTATTGAACTCAAAGCTGAACGTTTGTATACCTGCTTTGGTCATACCTCCAAATTTTCAGAATTTAAAAAACCGATTTTACTTTTCGTGTATGCCCAAGAGTTTTCTTTCTTTATGGAATCGCACTGAGAAAATAAATAAATGTACAAGACCCATTAAAACAAAAAAACAAAACTGAATCTAAAGGCACAGTGTGTCAGCATATAGAGTATTATTCGTGTTAAATTTGATTTTATAGCACTGGCATTTAAAAAAGATACAACAAAATTCTTAGTTTATTTAGTTTATAAAGTAGTGGGTTTTCGAAACCAAGTGCGTAGATTACGTGCCTCACGTGTGATCTGTGTAGTATGTAGTTGAGGGATAGTATTCCTTAAACTTCAAATAATAAAACTAGTAAACTAGTAAGCTAGTAACTAGTAAACTAGTAAGCGTGTAGTGATGTACACGCACATCTACTTTAGTGCATTTAGGTCTACTATATCGGTTGAAAATTAAATAAATAAAAGAGCAAAAATACGTTGATTTGACTGATGCCATCATTAAATACACCTTGTATTCTAAAAATATTAAAATATAGATTTTCTAGTTTATTATTCTATATAAGTGTTATATGTAGTACATGTAAATATTATTTGCCACATATCGTAATTACAAAAAAAAATGTAAATTATACCTTGTCGGATGAGATTTATTTATTATTATTATTTTTTTTAAATTCATCCTTACCACGAACACTGCCCCGAATGAGTTCTATCAAATTACCCAAATTAAAAAGTACTAATGTTCAGGTGAGAATATACTCATAAACATGCAGTGTCTGAGACCATTTTTCAGGGCCTATTAGACAATAATTTGCTAAATAAATGTCTGCACAGACGAACCCAAACCCAAATGATTCATTTCACACCATTACCAGAATCCTGAAAGCTACAGTGTTTTGATAAAATCTTTGAAAGTTTTAGTGTTAGACGATATCATTACATTCAACTGTGGTGCGCTTGGTAAAGTACAAGTACTGCAGAAACTATGTGGGGATGCTGGAAGGAGCTGTGTCATATTTCTAAAACAAATTGACAATAAAATAGTTTCAGTCGCCAATAAAGTAGCTTTGGAATGTACAAAGAGGAAAAGGAAACAGGGAAGAAATATGAAAATTAAAACAGAAGATGAGGAAAACGTGTGCTTAGTTTGGTGCTGTAATGTTTTGGCATGAGTGACAGGACTGTTTGCAGATTTTTGGTTCTACGAAAAAATCACATTTTCTGATACACAGGTACACTTGGTTTAAACTAGCCTGTAACCTTTAAAAATAACTTTTTTTGTTGACGTAAATACTTTTTTCTTTACCAAAAAAAATTGTTTTTATTTTTAAAAAACCTCAATTAATTGTATATGTATCTATTTTTTTTAACTCAGTACTAAGTTGTTTATTTTTTGTATAGGTTAATTAATATTAATTAAAAAAGCCTACCTACTCCCCAAACTCGTAAGGCCTACTTTTCTTAATTGTACCTCAAGTTCTTGTTATTGACTACTAGGGCAATATAAGCTCTAAAAGGTCCCCTAAGTAAACAAGACCAATAAATTTGCCTTGTTAGCCGATCGAAAATTTTGTTTAATTTAATCATGAGTCAGTCCCTTCATAAATTAGTTTACGAATAAATCAACTATTCAAATTGAAACACACGCTGTCCTAGTTTGTACCTTGCAAACCGTATTTATTTATACGACAATGCAAAAATAAAACTAATAACTCAAATAGATATTATTTACTTGTGCTGCGAACGCTTATCTATATTATGTTAAAAGTACAGAGAGCGTGCAAAGTCGTAGTAAAATACTTAAAACACATATGTTTTTGATTCCGGTCAAGATTAGTAATACATAAAGCGCACGGCTGGAATACAATAGATCAGGAATTATCTGATAATGCAAATTAATGTAATGTGTTTAACAGTCATGCTAAAACATACGCTTTGAATTAAGGTGTGTTTAAAAATAATTTAGGACTGAATTTTAATTTGTATATATTAAAATTAAAACCTACTTTTGTACAAAGGGTTGGACGTGGAATAGCTTAAAACTACTTTTATATTCGTTTGTATTCTCTGCAAATTTACTCGAAGACTTCATGCTATATTTAAGTTTATTTTAAATGTACGATAAAAGTACTTTTTATTTATATGCGACCTGTAGAGTTTTTTCTTTAAACTTATGTGCCCTATATGCGTTTCCTTTTTACATTTAACGGTCCCTAGTTAGTTCTTTAAGTTGTTTCGTCATATCACAGACAAAAAAAATTCTACACGGAAAGTCGGTTGAAATAAGAGTTGAGTAATTTCACAGAAGAAAGGCAGAGAGTCAGACCGCACAAGAGAAATAGTGAGAAAATACATCTAGGAAATCTGGCATTGAGGAGATGGGGATGTGTTGCTATTCGCAGACGCACCTGGAGGGAGGAAGCTCCACGAAGATTGTAACACCAGACGAGCCTAACACGCGTTATTTTATATTTGGCTAATACACTTACATTGTAGTGAGGTGAGTTGGTTTACGAACCATCATAAACATTTAAAAATCCAAGTTCATTTGTTAAACACGAAACATTTTCATTAAATTTATCCAGTGTATAAACATCTCGTTCCCACTCAAAATTTAATCCCCTTAAAGCCATTAAAATTCTCAATAAAGTTTAGTTTCCGATAAGCAGTCGATGTTTTTTTTCAACAGAAGCTGTCAGGAATTAAGATCAAGGTCTTGCTAGTGATACTACAACTATTTTAGATTTGATACTATTTTAGATAACATGTTCTCTGTATCTATGATGATTTGAATCCTCCCCATCAGTTCGCAAGATTAAGCGAAATTAGTTATGTTTAAGCAGTTAGATACAGCTACCAGCACGAATGTTGGCACTTGAGCAAACCGCTACTAACCTGACTAAAAACATCAGTACTCGGTACATCTCTGTTTAACAGGTTCACTGCTAAGGACGCACGTGTGAGCTTGACACTGAACACTATGAGAAGCGGGCGACACACAGTGCATTGCACGCCAACCTCCATATGGGAAGAATTTTCAACACACAGTGCATTGAGCGTTTCCCACTCCAACCCCGGTATTGGAAGTATTTTCAATACACAGAGCAATGCGTTCAAAAATAAAAAATTAAGAAATTTCTACTAATTTAGGCTATAAATATAAAAAATAAAAGGTCTGCTTCTACCATAGGAAATACGAAATTTGCGTAGCAGTGAATGTGTTAAGGGTGAGGTAAACATCCACTAGTTCGTTTGAAGGATGAGTCACATTAGAAAGCGGTTTGAGAAAAACAAAATTTCTCCTCTTACGCCCTTTTCCCACACCCGCACCAGAGCGAGACCAAGGGGGAGAAATCAGTAGTAATGCTGATTCTGAAATCATCTAGTGATATATTTCATAACAGGTAAGACTAGAAATAAGAAAATGAAGGAATTTTAATTTAATTTTGAATCTTCCGATTAACGAAACGAAGGATTTACCCAAGGACTGTGATTGGGGGAAACGCATAACACATGTTTGTCTCTTTGGAGGGATACAGTCAAACAAGATATAGTTGGCGTTCATGCAATATGTTAAATGTAAACAAATATTTTAAACCTAAATGATGATGACTATGATGACTGCATGTTCCGTCATTTCGCTAGCTTATTGAAATGATATAGTATTACATCTAGGATTCACGCTAAATAATCAAAGACATCAAAGGTACCGAGATCAAAACTTAAGCCCGGGTTATATTGGTCGAGTAGAAAGGCAAACTGACTCGGCCCGAGTTTGTACTCGCTGTACTGTAGAAATGTTCGTTCACATGCAGTATAGAAAAGTATGACAGTAGAAAGGCACAAATACACGTTTCTTTATTCGCTCTCTCCACTCGACTGAACGGTTTACACAGGGCGAGTAAGGTGGCAGTATAAAACTGTTGGTGGTGGGGGAAGGCGAGTGGGCGAGCAGCTGTCTCTCTGCTGAAACTACTCGACTCGCCTGCCAACTGGGTCTAGGAACCGACTCGCCCATCACGCGACTAGCCATTCTGTCTCCGTTGGTCAAGTTTTAACTCGCCCTTCTACTCAACCAATGTAACCCGTGCTTTAATTCTAATACTTTTAAATTTATTAATAACAATAAAAACACTTTTCAAAACTATTTCACAAAGGACTTGTTATGCATTAGATAATACGTTGTAAATGTATATTCTTAGTTTTCACTGTGTTTTCATTTCTTTCTGTAATTTTTGTGTTAGTATTTTTATGCATTTCTATTGTTCTATTTTTGATACTATTACATTATTTAAGGGTTAGTGGAAGAAAAAACCTATCTTCGTCTAAAAAATAAAGACTTTTATTGTTATTATTATTTCAGAAAATATTGCAGCTAAGATAGTAGTATATATTGTTCTACTTACGTCTGTTCCTCCATATATTTGTTTATTGCATGACGGCCGTTTCGACTATTTATTCAGTAATGGTCACATGCGTTTTATCGGTACCATTTAAGTATCGATACACCATGTCTCCGAACTCTCTGGACCCCTTTTGTTGATATGTTCCTGGGACACAGACAAACATATTTCACAATATAAATATGGGTCTACGGTGCTTATTTGTTCGTCTGTCTGTCTGTCTGTGTTTTTTACAAAATACTTACTATTTTTGGAAGTAGAAAAGATATTGAGCTCAAACTTTGTATATCTATTTGTTGCGTAACATTTTATCACTGTACGAAAAATTAGAGTATTATTTTTAATATTTTCAAAATGGAGGGCGTTTATAATTTTTAATGTCAAATATCTCAAAACCCGCTAACTTTACAAAAAAATTACAAAAGACAAAAAAGTTAGATTTTTTAATGGCAAACACAATGATTTTTTTATTTTGTCAAAGGATAACAGAGATATTGACCAAAAAAAGATAAACGTATTTCTTATTGGAAGTTGTCAACAATACCCAGAACTACTCTAGAAACAAAATATTTTAAAGTTATTATGAGCTAAACTAATAAGTTATTTGCATAATGATAATAATGAATAATGGAGCACTTTCTGAGCCGATTCCACTAGCAAAAAATAATAAAAATGTTCATATTTTCATAGGTCTGGAAATGCTCCGTTAGAGAGAGTTGGCGAAAGATTTCACCCGTTTTTCAGTATACTCACAGAAACTCATAGGAAGAAAAACATAGCTTACTTTAAAAACAGAAATAGTCAAATAAATTGAAATATGACACAATAATACATTACTTACTATAACATACACAAAAAAGAAAAAAAACCGAAACAATATTACTTCTAAATCCTAAAACAATAAAAAACTTAATATATACAACAACAGAAAAAACTTAAGAAGAAGAAAATAAAAAAAGGAATGAATAATGCAGCCTCCATGGGTCTGCCCGTTTTGAGGCTGCATATCTCTCAACTAAAAGAAAAAGTGAAAAAAAAGAAGAGTTTAAGACATCATCGGGAGCAGTTAAATTCTTAATAAATTAAAATTAAATTAAAAATTAATTACAAATAAAAGAAAAACAAGAGTAATTTGTTTTGTAATAATTAATTAGGCCAAACGATCTGCATTCATAACATAAATATAATTTAGTTAAAATTACACATACGTAACACACTCTCACATACCATAATAAACCATACACACTCTCTTTCATACCTACATATACACATTCTTAGCTACAAGTTTAACATTTTAAAAAGAACACAATACTATACATAAATATTTAAAAAAATCGAAAGAGAAAAAAAACACTAATAATATATACTATTATTAAAAAGCTCTGCAGTAAGGTGAAGAATATTAAAATACACTCTTAGTGGTAGGCCGATTGATTATTATAGGGGGTAGAGATACTCCTATATTTGAAAAATACTATAGCGTTTTACGGTTAGTTATTTGGAAAAAAATTGTAAAACTGAAATTTTCTACACCGATAACTCTTTTTTTATACATTGCCAGCAAAAAGATGGAGGAATATAAATTTAACTTTTAAAGATTTGTGAAATAAGACATTTATGGTAATAGTAAGCGAAAATTTCATAAGAGAATGTGTTTAAATGTACCACTAATCAGAAATGTTATTCATAAAGTTGCTCAACCCCAGTAAAGCCTTAAAACAAGTACGCATGCGCTAGTGAAATTTACAAACGTACTTCTGCTAAACTGTGCATTATCGTTTAAATTCGTGACATGTGGATTTCTCCAACTGAAACCACCTCAATCAACAGTTTCGCGTAGAATCGTGTTTCACTGCATTTACCGCTAAAGCGACCAATCCAACAACCATATCGTAAAGTATAGTTCCGTGTCACTTAGTTCGCGGTTCCTGCCAAACTCAACCAGCTGGCGTTCTGATAAGAGCTTTCACGTGTACTACCGCATTATCGGCCGCAGTGTTCCGCTTCTCAAACTTGCCCAAATTACTTTAATTACCTGACAAAATTTATCTGTCCGTCGTTTCCTTCGACCCAGTCGAGCGTTGATATCGGTCTTGGGTTGACGAGGCTTTTATTTTTGGACGATAACGTTCTGTGTGAATGGGCGATTGTTCGGCTAGGTGGTGGTCTGACATGGTTGAACTTTGAACTGGTTTGTTGACCTTCGATTTGTATTACTTAATCGTAGACGTATTGAAAAATCGGATCACCGTTTTTAAAAATCACCCGATTCTCAAAATAAAACAAAAAAAACAATTAAGTAACGTCATATTTATATAAAATTACCTTTAATGAAGTATTTTTGCAAAAACATTTACACTTTCGAAACAAGATAAAAATCCTAATAAACGGTACCAGAAACTGGCACATACTTTCTCACAAACATATTTAAATTATTAACACGTTCACTGCACATGTGAGTTTGACACTGAACACTATGAGAAGCGGCCGACGCACAGTTCATTGCACGCCAACCCCCGTATTGGGAGTATTTTCAATACACAGTGCATTGAGTGCTTCACACGCCAAACCCCGTGTTAAGATAATTTTCAATACACAGTGCATTGCATGCTTCGCAACGCCAACCCCCGTATTGGAAGCACTTTCAACACGCAATGCATTGCGTGCTTCGCACGCCAACCCCCGTATTGGGAGTATTTTAAATACACAGTGCATTGGTTGCTTCGCACGCCAATTTTAAGCCTATGTTAGGAGAGGAACTAATAAATATTATTATTATTAGCTAAACGATAATTTTTTGAAAGATGATTTTTTTTGCATATTATGGTAGTGTACATTAAGGGCTACAAATAAGCAAAACTTTATCAAAATCGTTAAAGCCGTTTTTTTAAAAATAATATCAGATTTTTTGGGGTTTTTTCCCCAAAAAGAGGTTGTTTTTCAAACAAATTTTAAACCTTTTTTCGCATATACAAGCCTAATTGACATGTTTGGTGCAAATTTGTTCGAAATCGATCGAATAGTGTTCTCTCTAGCTTTCTATACATACAGACAGAAATTTTGTAAAAAACCACTTTTTTGAACTCAGGGGGTCCCAAAACGGATATTTCCACAAAAATCTCAACATCTATTTTTTTTCGATCACTATACTTTCTCTGTACTATAGTATAGTGTGAAAGTAAAAAAGGATAAAATAAAGGCTTAATCCTATCAACTTGGCTTTGTTTTGGAACATTAATTACGTACATTACTTATTTTAACTTGAGTTCCTTAAAATAACAAATTTTAAAATAGCCACTATGCAGTTGTTTTTTAACACCAAGGAATTTGTTTGAAAAATGACAGTGAATCTTTAGGTCCTTATTATACCGTAGGGTTTCTAAACTCGCTACCCTTTCCAGCCCAAATTATAACCTCGTAAGCGTGAGCTCAATCTTATAAACACGTGAAAAGTCACCTATGAGAAACGTTTTAGCCCAAATTAACATTAAACAGTTTTGCCAACATAAAATAAATAATATATCATATGATTCTATGACAGAACTCCATAGCATTTCAATTCGTAGGAGCCTTTGAAACAAATAAAACATTCATTAAGTAATGCTACATACCATGTGACTGGTATTCAGTTATTTAAAATAAGTAAACGGTACCAGGAACTGGCACATACTTTCTTACAAAACATATTTAAATTATTAATCAGATTAACTGTGACTTGTAGGGTGGGGGGTATGAGAGGTGATTTTTTATTTATTGGTGATTAACTAATAAATATAATTATTGTTATCTAGAGAGAAAACTATACGATCGATTTCGAACAAATTTGCACCAAACACTTCAATTAGGTATTTATAGATGCACGTAAAAGGGTTTTAAAAATTTTTGAAAAACAACCTCCTTTATGGCCAAAAAACCCCTAAAAATCTGTTATTATTATTAGCTAAACGAGAGTTTAGAAAGATGCGCATTTTTGCATATGGTAGGGCACATTAAAATAAGCCAAATTTTATCAAAATCGTTAGAGCCGTTTTTTTTATAAAAAAAATAATAACTGATTTTTTGGGGGTTTTTTGGCCAAAAAGGGGGTTGTTTTCAAAAATTTTCAAAACCCTTTTTCGTGCATCTATACAGGCCTACTTGACATGTCTGGTGCAAATTTGGTTGAAATCGATCGAATAGTTTTCTCTCTAGCTTTGTATACATACAGACATACAGACAGACATTTTGTAAAAACCAATTTTTTGGACTCAGGGGGTCCCAAAACGGATATTTTCACAAAAATCTCAACATAGATTTTTTTGCGATCACTATACTTTCTCTATACTATAGCATAGTGAGAAAGTAAAATGTGTGAGTCATTAAAACATTAGCATATAAGAAGTAGAAGAATTTGGAAGTATTGTTATTGTTATCAAATTTCTTGCATGTATTCAATATCGGGAATTTAACTATAATTTATAAAAGTAAGTTTTGTATTGTATTATAATATCAAATATAAAAGTCCCTAGGCATTGCCTATTTAAGACTTCGTCTTGTAAACCAACGCTTAAATGTATACAATTAATAGAGACTATAAAATTACTACTTGAAAGGTAATCGAGCCATATACAATACATATTAATTTTAAATAATAATACAGTATGTATCACTGCAGCATGCATATCACAACCGACCATGAGTCAACATGCTATTACTTAACGCACTACAGGTCAATTGACTCAATATATTCTACGGAAAACAATGTTGTTATATCCTTTAAAAAAACCATGTTGACAAAACGCCCTTTCAAACATATATTGAAATTAAATTATAAAGGCTCAGAATTCTAAAATAGTGTTAGTAAAAAATAAGTTTTTGTTTTGGAGCTAGTAATACATTGCTGTTTGTTAGAAAGTTTTTAGAGAATGAATAGTGAATATAATACTCTTTTGTTTAAAAAAAGTTTTTAAATTTAAACAAAGTGCAGTTGTTGGATTTGTGTTGATTTGGTATTTTAAAAACCGAAGCCTAGAAAGTTCGAATAGAGATTTGTTCAATGCTCCTAACAATATAAGTAAATATTGACCTTGACTTGTGAGAAGATGTACTTGATAGAACAAAACTTGAACACAGAATCTCACAACTAATACGTTTATTAACTAAAACGCGTTTCAATGACGAAATCGCCATCTTCAGTGATGTACTAGAGACAATAAATAGTACGAGAAACGGGCACATACTTTCTCTTAAACATATTTAAATTATGAAACAGATTCACTTTGACTTCATAATTGTGTAGGAGAGGAACTAATAAATATTCATACAAAGCTAGAGAGAAAACTATTTTATCGATTTTTGAACAAATTTGCAACAAACATGTCAATTAGACCTGTATAGATGCACGAAAATAGGTTTTGAAAACTTCGAAAAACAACGCCCTTTTTGACTCAAAATACCCCCAAAATTCAGTTATTATTATTAGCTAAACGAGAATTTTTAGAAAGATGCGGTTTTTTACATTAAGGGCTTCAAATAAGCCAAATTTTATCAAAATTGTTAGAGCTCTTTTTTTATAAAAAAAAATAATATCTGATTTATTTTGGTCAAAAATGTGGGTGTTTTTAATTTTTTTTTCAAAATATGTTTTCCTGCATCTATACAGTCCTAATTGACATGTTTGGTGCAATTTCGTTTGAAATTGATCGAATAGTTTTCTCTCTAGCTTTGTATACTTACAGACAGACAGACATACATTCTGTCAAAAAGTTTTTTTATGGCTCAGGGGTCCCAAAACGGATATTTCCACAAAAATGTCAACACCGATTTTTTTTGCAATTACCATACGTTCTCTATACTATAGTACAGTGAGAAAGTAATAATCAAACTATCTAACTATTACTAACTATACTATGTAAAAATAACTACCGGTAATTAGTTATTTTGAAACTTACTACTTAAAAATTATTTTTTGTAACTATTTGTTTAATTTTTATTGAAATATATTTTCTGCTCGAAATTTACTGACTTTCACTTTAAGAAAAAAATTTAAGAGGTGGATGTACTTCTAAATTGAATTAACCTTTTTTTTATTTTCTAGTATCGCAATTCAAAACTTTATTCCAAATTCAAGCTTAAACTAATTTGTGTCACTACACTTATATTATGTGTATTTGTTAGATTTTCAAGCTTTTTACCTCAAATAAATGAATTTTGGTAACCATAAACGATTTTTTTGGTAAACGCCATTTAACATCATGTTTATAATATGACGAGGGATCTGGACGATTTAAACAAGGTCATGGTAATTTAATTATCAAATAATTGAGAACATAAAATGTATAACAGTGAGGTTCATGAATTCAAAATCAATTTGTATTTAATTATTTTGACAGTTACACGAAACGAGGCGATAAACGTTCAATTGATTCGTAGTGTGTTATTAAATACATCGCACTATGTTATGCAATTTAGTAACAGTTTATTATAATTAGGTTAAAGTTCACTGTTCAAATACGTTGAACAAATGTTCGCATGCACAAATTTGTGTGCGTAGGTGCCATGCTATAATAAATGAAACAAGCCTAAACACAACGTTTAAACATAGTATAGTTTACGTTTTTAAATCTTAGTGCCAAATGATGGATTGTCCATAATTTTGTAACTGTTTTTCGGACACTTGTCATCATTTCTGTACCCTCGACAAGACGTTTCGAGAGTAAGTATGTGATGAATATCGTTATCAAGTAGGACTTAAATTTGAAGACATCCAAAACTAAATTTTCTATTGTATACAAATATTATTGTAGTATCAGTTTGGCTGTGAGAAAGTCACTGATAACTATTAAAATGTACAAAATATTTTCCAAAGTAGGAACTAATTCTTAACATACTTTGAAACTTTGCAGATTGCATAATGTTTTGCTTGTCTGAGTTTGATGGATACACAATTAATAAAAAGAAGGGGTAGCTCGAGAAATATAACAGATAAAATAAAAATTATAAAAACCTCCGAACAGCTGAACAGATTTTCTTGAATCATAGATGAACACTATCGATCAAGTCATCTTTCAAACAAAATTTATAAAAATAATTTCATCCATTTAGGAGTTATGATGCTACAGACATATATACACAGATACACAGGCTCACAGGTACACACGTTAAACTTATACCACCCATCTGTTTGTGGCGGGGGTTAAAAAGAAGACCTGAGACAGTGGTTGATTAGTAACTGAAGAAGACGATAGGGGTTGGAGTGGGAACGGTTTTGTCAGAGGCCAAGACTTACTGGTTGGAGCGCCGAATGAAACTCCACGGCCCGATCAGCCGTTGGAAAGTCCAACAAAGCTACTCTAGTCTGAGTATAGTTGTTGGCGCTCGAGTTTTAGACACTTCACTACACTACAAAACACTACACTACACTACACTACACTACACTACACTAAACTACAGTACACTACACTTCACTAAACTAAACTACACTACAGAACACGACACTATACTACATTACACTTCACTAAACTACACTAAACTTCACTGCACTACACTTCACTACACCACACTTCACTACACCACACTTCACTACACTAAACTACACTACACTAAACTACACTACACTACACTACACAACACTACACTACTTCTGTTTTACTAGTTTAATTGGAATAAAGTAAAAACTTTAAGAAAAAAAGAATGATAGTTGAAGACAAACTAATATTGTATTGTAGTAGGTTTCTATAGTCTCAATCTTACACCCGTCAAAGCAAAGTGTGATTATTTACAACGAAAACAAAATGCCAATATCTTTTAGAAAATATGCTACATAAATTTTGCATAAATATTATACAACGTAACAAAAACTACATTGGAAAACATTTTATTTAAAAGTTAATGAAATTTTTACATTCTCTAAATTATACATTATTGTTAATCGGATTAAATATCTTACTGAATATGGAAATACGCTGATAGTTGGACATACTAGCCTATACAGGTTCTATTGAAAAAGTAGCAACACTTACAAAATAAATAAACTTTAATTTCTGTTCCAAAACTGTGTTTTCAGTGTTGTGTTTATTCTTTTTATGTTTTCGTGAATTGACATTTACAGATAACGTTAGATAGGGGCGTTAGATTTACGTTAATGTTTTGCGTAGGGATTTAACTTTCATTTATTAATTCTTTCAATTATTTCTTTTGAATATAATTTGACTTTTTTGCACTTATATATTTAATAACTAGGTAACAGCTCTGGACGCTTCGTGTCTAGACCATGCATCGGCCTTCTGTAAAGGAGACTGCTACGCTTCAATCCAAATTACAAATTTGAGTGCTTATGCTTTACGAAAATATTTTTAGGGATAGAAATTTAACATTTTTACATTTTGGGAGTTTTATATCTCCACTAAGGGATCAACATGTGAGTTAAGTTTCATTCTTTATGAACTTTTGGTTTTGGCTGAGTATTTGTATATGTCAGTGAATGAATACATCTAGCTATGTAAAATGTAAAAAAAAAAATACGTCTAGTTGTAATTCTTTATGATGGATTTCTTTGTCGTTTTTCTTTATACTTTGATCAACTCATGTAAGTACTAACTAGGAGATACTTTTTCGTTATTAATCGTATGTTTAAAATGTGTAGATTTTGTACAAAATGGTAATTTAAAGAACTTCATTTATGTTTTTTATAAAAATGTATAATATCAATTAATGAAGAATGCACAGTAGGCCTATAATTAAAGAAAACAAAATTACTTGCATCCAATTTCACCCGCTCTGAAATTGCACATTACTGCGCATGTGTCGGAGGTATCGTGAAAGTACAAATATTCGTCGATTATGTAAAAGAATCGTGAAGGCATGCAGATGTAGAAGTTGATCAGACTGTACTGAATTATATGAAAGCCCAGTAGCTGAGGAAATGATAGCGCATCATACTAATAAATAGACAAGAAACATGTCATTTTGTGGTCACGACCCGCCACTTTGGCACTAGCCCTCTCCTTGCATTCCTTCGCTGAGCTCCGACCCGATCCCATCCTAGTAGCCGAGGATCAATCAAGGTCTATTATCAAAGGTCGTTTTACCAGTACGTGTGTTACTTTCTTTTCTATAAAACAGTTACTTATAATTAACATATATTTACGAAACTTAATTCGTATTTTCATCAAATGCTATAAAAAAGCATTTACTCAAAGAAGTGTATGGGGTTAACTAACAATTTGACTAAAAGTGTTCGGATTTTTCTATTTTTATTTTACCTTTTAATATTTTTTTGTTTTGTTAAAATAACACAGCTGCTACCGATTTATAAATGTAGAGTATATTAAATTTATAACACAGATACATACGTAGAAAAACACATAGTTTTTATAAGGCATTTAAAAAAATCGAATCTAGCTACTTCAGATTTTTCCGTGCGTTATTCCAATCTATGTCCTTTACTACTTACTTATACAACCACGTATTAAGGACGATTTCACACAGGTTTGTGTACTTGTGTAAATATGTGAACCAAAATATAGTCTTACAACTGAATTTATTTTGTTGTACATTAACAAAATTACATTACAAATAAACGGTACCAGGAACTGGCACATACTTTCTCACAAACATATCTAAATTATTAAACAGATTCACTGTGACTTCATAATTGTAGGTGGGGTAGGAGAGGTGATTTATTAAAGTTGGAGATTAACTAATAAATATTATTATTATTATTATCTAGAGAGAAAACTATTGGATCGATTTCGAACGAATTTGCACCAAACACGTCAATTAGGCCTGTATAGATGCACGAAAAAGTTTTTGAAAATTTTTGAAAAAAACCTCATTTTTTACCATAAAACCCTAAAAAATCAGTTATTATTATTATTATTAGCTAAACGAGAATTTTTAGAAAGATGCTGTTTTTTGCATATGGTAGGGTACATTAAAGGCTACAAATAAGCCAAATTCTATTAAAATCGGTAGAGCCGTTTTTTATACAAAAATAATAACTGATTTTTTTGGGGGTTTTTTTGCCAAAAAGGGGGTTATCAAAGTTTTTAAAAACCGTTTTTCGTGCATCTATACAGACCTAAATACATACAGACAGACATTTTGTAAAAACCACTTTTTTGGACCCTCAACATCGATTTTTTTTGCGATCACTATACTTTCTTTATACTATAGTATAGTGAGAAAGTAAAAAACGATCAATAATTATGCAATAGTATTTTATTCACAGAATCTAAAACTGGAGTTCAACTGTTTCCAGTTCGTAGGAGTACAGAGAAAATATTACATACCTGCTCCACTGCAAACCACTAGATCCAGCGCGATCAGTAACTACAATTTAGATGTGTTGTTAAGTTAACGGTAAGGTTTAGGAAAAAGGCAATCGTTTACTGAATTAAATGTAATAGTAGTTAAATGGAACAACAGAATGTTTGGTTTCATTAAAGTGCTTTACACTTGTCTTCTTCCAGCTAGACATTTGTGTAGAATACATTTTTATACAGTAAACAACGCCTTTTTCAATTAGTACAAAATTAGCCTTAACAGTGAAAGGACCCGACTTATGATAACTATTCTTGTTTTAACAATGATGCATTATTGAAATATATTTATGTATAGAGTGAAACATATTATATAATTCAAAACGTTTCTAATATCACTCATAAAATCAAATAGAAATCAACTGATCAGCAAATGTTTTCACCTAAATGAACACGCACGAAAACAATATATACCCTGTGACATATCTAGACTTATATTACTTTTAAAAATTGCTGAAATGTGAAACGACTTGCTAGTCATGTTCAGGTTTTCTATGGTAAAAGTTGTTGATGCTGTTACCCACAAGAAGTCTTTATGTTAACATTAGTAAACCCCCGTGAAAAATCACAGGCGGATTTATTAGATACACATCAGAAATACATCATTCAACAAAATACTATTTTAAAACAACACACTTTATCTAGGCCTACGTAACTATGCTGACGGGGATTTTTAACTTGGTAAATGTGCACAATTATAAGGATTATAAAACTGTATTAATATTGGTTAATTTTTTTTAATTTATGTAGGGCCTATGTTATTATATTTTAAAGAAAGATAAAAATATTATCTTTTAATAATTTTTTTATTTCATATTGATAGATCAAATGATTTAGAAGTTATTACAAGACTTATATTTTTATTAAAGTTTTAAACGTAATTTACCACAAAGGTAAATCTATGCTAGGTTTGTATATTACAGATGATGGGTGAAATCTGCTGTTTAGATGCAGGAATGTTTCCTAAGCTAAAGGAATATGTAGGCCTATCTATTCTTTAAATTTGTATACAAAAATATATTTATGATAAAAGGTTGTATTTATATATAGTTTATAACCTCAAAACAAATATTATAACGTATATTATAGCATACATTAGTTATGTAGCTCATATTTAAAAAAAGCAATTTCACAAGACATTATAATGATTGAAGTTGTAAACATAACCTCAAACTACAATATACACTCTGTTTACAGATGATGGGTAAAATCAGCTGTTATATTAAATGTTACTCCTAGTACATACGCTCGTACGTACATTCGCTTTTATAGGAGTTGATTCGAGCACATACAGTGAGTGAATAGTTTGCCTGCGTAGTGGGAGGACAAGTTGCTACTTAATACCATAGCAACTAGTTGTAGGAAATAACCGATTAAAAATTTAAAAACTTATTTAGCCCGGATTAGTTTTAAAAACTATTTTAATTTTGTTTTGCTATAAAATAATTTAAACGAATAGTTAACTTGATTCATGAAAAATACTTTCAAGAAACTAAACATTTAATACAAAGCCTAGACTGTATTCTGTGAGTCGATCTAGCACACTTTGATATTTATAATATTGTTAATACCATGAATTAAATGAAAAAATTATGAAATAAATTTTGTTATCTAATTCATGTTTAAAATAGAATATATTTTAGTATTAGTAATTAACAATCAACTCCCATAAAAGCGAGTGTACATGAAAAACGAACGCATGTACGTGAGTAACATATAATTTACCAGCATTATCCATCATCTGTAATACTTAAACAAAACCCAGCGTATATTATACTTTAGGGTTATGTTTACAACTTCAAGCATTATAATTTATTGAACAAAATAATCATTAACTTTGTTTTGGATAACTGCCTTATTTACTTTTAAATTGTTAACTTGGAAATGTTATCTTGTCTGGTGTTTATGCTTTGTTCTGCATAAGTTTAAGTATTAATAAAATACAGTTTCTAGTTAATTATGTTCTAAGCTTTAGCAACAATTTGAAATCAAAAGTTGTATGTTTTTATAAAATAATTGCAATTATAAGTGTAAGTTAGAATATGTAGTATCATTATGCCTAACGCCTTGATGGGATGGACGTGCATTTATTGCTTCTTGCGCAGAAGTCGACGTTAAGTCATCGATTAAGTAATGGAGATTAACTGCTTGGGTAGTAGGAAATGTAGGATCAAAGAAAAGTCATTGAAGGTCATGGTTAATTGAAAGATAGAATCGGAATGCGAATAAACATATGTATTGGCTTTAATCCAA
The DNA here is from genome assembly GCA_018207615.1 of Philaenus spumarius. Lineage (NCBI taxonomy): Eukaryota > Metazoa > Arthropoda > Insecta > Hemiptera > Aphrophoridae > Philaenus > Philaenus spumarius. The sequence continues at coordinate 75,392 of JAGFPH010000389.1, read as the reverse complement.
TTCCAGTAAGGCATTGGCGTCTGAAGAAATTATAGAAGTGTATATTTTAACTTACTAGCATTAAAACATGTAAATGTGTAAAATTAACTGTTTGCAATTATAGTAATTGGCGAGAGACTTATGAAGTAATTGAGAGTTTCTTTCGGTGGTTTTTAAACGCATGAAAGGTCAAATATAGTGTACACTTGCAAAACATAAAACATGTTTGAACAGATAAAAAAAAAACGCTTATAACTTATTAATCTTTAAAAAACATTTTTTTATTACCTCTTCAGCAGAATTTCATATGAAACTAGTGGACCCAGCAATGCTTTGCTATTGCTTGATTTAATTTAAAGGGTAGTTATCCCATTGCATTACATTGACTTAAGTAATCGAACTGCAAAATGGTTTTTATGCCGCTTAAGAATATACTACACAAATTTAGATTTATAGTGTGTAAACCTTTATAGATAATACAGAAAATCTTGAGTTTGCTTTTACCTAATCTAAAAAAACTGACAGTTGTGAAGAACTTTAAAACACCTGATTCTAAATTGGTTGGAAATAAACGAGTTTTGGTACATTGTAGGCCTAGCCTAAAATCATGTTCAGTTTTTGATCCAACACAACTGTTGTATATATATTATGTAACAACCAATATTTGAATTGAATTGAAATATAGTAAGTATTTTTAGTTGATTTTTGTTTTTGTTTGCTTTAAGTTGGTCAATCTAACCTAAAAAGCTGTTGGTTTTTAAGAATATTAAACCGATTATAAATGCTGAGTAAAGTTGCTATGGTAATGAATGTAAACAAACATGACGTGTGGCTAAGCTTTTTATACGAACAGCTAATTTTGTGCTCTATGGCCTTGAGTCCATGCAAAAGAGGCTGTTTAGTTTTTTCCAAATTTGAAACTTTTCAAATTTTTCTTGATATAAAAACCAAGTTCGGAATATTACGAACATTTAAAAGAAAATAGCCAAATTGGTCCAGCCGTTCTCAAGTGATGCGCTTACAAAGGAACAGCAATTCATTTTTATTATATTGATATAACATTTTACAAACTACGTAAAATTATATTCCTCAAGATATATTAGTAACAAGAACTTTATTGAATATGAACGTTATTAGCGAATTTCCATAGGGAAAGAGAGCTATTGCAGTGGCTCTTTTGGTAATACCCAAGGTCAGGAGTAGCAAATGAGCACCGATCATGGTACCCAGAACACGTTTTTGGGGCGTCATTAAAAATCATGTGTATATGTATATGAATATGTATATGTATATATGTGTTCGCACTCTAGCGGCCACATTTTAAGTCCGATTTGGTTCAAATTTGGTACACGTGTTGGTTGTCTATGTCGCTCGGACGAGTTCGTTAGCCAAAAAAATCCAACAATCGGAAGCACGTTTTTTGACCGGAAGTAACTATTTTTTGAGATTTTTCCTACGAGAATGAATTTGTTTTTGAGGTTTTTCTACAAATATAAATGTAGGATGTTATTCTGCACATTTTTTTTACGCGACCTTATAGCTCGCTTGGTTCCCCCAAAATCGATCAAGACTTAAAATACCATAGAAGTAGGCTACCCGGTTCAAAGCCATAAAGTGGATTCTACCGTGGGGGTTTCGTACGAAGAACGCAATGCACTGTATATTGAAGATACTCCCAATATGGAGTTGGCGTACGAAGCAATGTGTATTGAAAATACTCAGAAACACGGGGGTTGGCGTGCGAAGCACGCAATGCTATATGTATTGAAGATACTCCCAATATGCGGAATGGCTTGCGAATCATTTTGCAACTATTCAGTACCGTCGTGAATAGACCTATTTCTCAAATTGTTGGTTGAAACCCTAAATCATAGGCCTATAGACTTAATTTTGGAAATTTGCTCAACTCACGTCAGCGGTTCAGCTGAGTGGTCGAATTATTTATACTTTGTATTCATTGTGTAAGCATTTATATTTTACATTGAAGTACTTTTTTTAATATAATTATTATTATTAATTAGTATTAGTTGAGTGTACCTTGTCACTTCCATATTAGATTATTACGCACCTGTAATAAAAAAATTAATATAAACACAAAAGGTGGCTTAGCTACAGTGGAGAAGGGGCGTGAGCTGTATTTTCTTATTAAGTTTTATGCCATGAATTATTGTGAACAAAATAAAATAAAATAGATCTAGAACAATTTACATATACATAAGAGCGCCACGTTGTCTTAATTATTATAAATTTTAGTTAAGTATTTTGTAATTTTTTTAAAAAAAATTGACATTAATATTTTCTTTTTAACTACTGGCCAAGACAACGAAAAAGCCGAGGTTATCAACAACCTGGTCTGAGGTGTACAAGTAGGGTTAAAATGAATTTGAGATTTCATTCGCTAAATAACTAAAACAAATATAATATCTCTTCAGAGTGCAATACAAAAATAAAACAATACTTGGGCAACAAAAGAAAAACTTTAAAGAATAAAATAAACAATATCTGTCTGGAACTTAAAATCAGAATTATAACTTATAAATAAAAATAACTATACTTTTACGTTACATTAAAAATATTAAAAAGTACATATATACATGACATATTTACTAAACCCATTTCAAAGTAAGAAAATAAAAATATTCTGGTTCACTAAATGCTACAAATTAATTGATAAATTTAATGTAAAATAATAAATAAACTAAAATAACTTCTTTACTAACATGCATAAATAAGCATGCTTAATGATTGATGACGTCATCGTAAAAAATAATCGTAAACAAAATTTGTTGAATAGGGCCCTTTACAAAATTTAATTTTATTACTTCACGAAAAACATAGTTTGATAATTTTTTATTTTTAAATACAGAACGATAAATAAAACAATGAAGTATAGTCTGTTTCAAATCTAGCCGATATTTTTCTGGTAAGATTTTACTAATTAATATATTGGTTATTGTTGAAGATTAAGAAAAACACAAATGTCATCAAAACTGTTTCTTTATGTAAGATAGTTTTCTTTTTCTCTTAGCTCAACTAAAAAAACCTGTATGTGGCGACGTAAAACTTGTTCCAAATTGTCCGTGAGAATCCCACGATGTCAGCCAGCGCACGGGTCAGGGCGTGAATATCGGCAAAAACCAAGTTCGCGATATTAAAATAAAACTTAATGTTTTTCTCGCTTCATCTGAGCATGGCAACTCAAAAAAAGACAATAGTGCAACGTAAACTCGAAATTTTTAGCGTAAGATGAAATAACATTAAGTTCCCGATTCTATGGAATAAAACTTGTCCAACAAACATAAAAACAGTTTTATTAAATTTCACTTCGCTCTAAAATGTAATATTAAACGTCAATAGTTGTTCACCATTTAACAAATATAACATTATAGTCTAAATCCAACCGACTTGCACATGTACGTTTAATTGCACACACAAATTATCCGCGAACCAAACAGCTGCAGTCCAGACCCAACTCTGCTCAAGCCAGCGTCTCACTCGAGCCTTCACCGGATCAGCTGATATGCTACGCAAACAAACTAATCGCAACCACTCGCTGTCTTTAAGTCAATATTGGCTACAGTTACTGTTGGAAGTTAAAAGTTTTGATTAACGTCAACAAATATAAAACATGTGACGTAATACGTCTCATCTCACCTTTTCCTCGAAAAGAAAATTGACTCAATTTTCGTCAAGAACGCCTTCGTTAAAGTCGCAAGGATGGGGTTTAAGATCTTGAGCGTGCCATCGTCCTTGTGATTTTCCACTAGAATCTGCCAACTCATATATTAAATTGCCTATCCTTTTACGAATAATAAATGGCCCAACATACTTTGGGGCTAACTTCGCCGAATAATAGGCAGCAGCGTTGGATTGAGGGAAATTTTTTCTCCATACCCAGTCATCCTCCTTGTATGTTACGGGCCGTCTTCTAAGATTATATTGCTTTGCACTTTGTTCATAGGCACGTTTAAGTCGCCTTTCTACGTCTTGGTGTACATTAGCAAGCTGGCCAAGTCGTTGTATATGATCATCTCTATGTGCAATGCGTGGAATGTCGTTGTTATTTTCTAAACTTAAAGGATGATCTCTGCCATCGAGAACCATCTCCCGTCCATAGTTCAAGAAGTAAGGGGTTCTTCTGGTCACTTCATGACATGCAGTGCGTATAGCACAACCTAATTTGCTGAGTTCCTTGTCCCAATGTCGTTGGTTATCTTTCACGTAGGAAGAAATCATCGTTTTCACTACTCGGTTGACACGTTCCGTAGGATTTGCTTGTGGGTGATAATATGCGTTATACAAGGCTCGACTCCTATACTCTTGCATTAGGTTTTTAAATTTGTTGCTGGTATACTGTGTACCATTATCACAGATAATTACTTTTGGTACCCCGAATTGTAAAAATATGTCCTCTTCTAGGTGCTTTATAATAGCATCAGTGGTTGCTGTTCTGATAGGTTTCAACACTATGTACTTTGTAAACCAATCACACGTAACAACTAAAAATCTGTTGCCCTTGGTCGATACAGGAAGAGGTCCCATTATGTCCGTACTTATCATTTCCCATGGCCGAGAGACATTTTTTTGGTTTCCCATTAATCCAGCTGGTTTCATTTGTGGAACCTTATTACTTATACAAGTTTGGCATCTTCTTACATATTTTATTACATCCGATTTTACTTTTGGCCAGTAATAAGTTTCAGTCAGTCTTCGGGTGGTTTTAAAAGTTCCAAGATGTCCTGATGTCGGGTTATCATGACACTGCCACAGTACTTGATTTCTGAGTTCCTTTGGAACAACTAATTTCCATCTTTGCTCTGACAAAGAGTTTTGTTTATCGACCGTCTCTTTATATAATTGACCATTTACTACTGTCCATTTTGGAAATTTTTCTGGTTTAGTTGCCACCAATAAGAGCATCTTACGGTACCATGGATCCGATACTTCTGCTGGAATGTCTATTACATTTATGGTGTCGGCTTCCATCGTTCTTGATAACGCATCCGGTACAACATTCTCTTTACCTTTTCTATGAATGACTTCATAACTATATTGCTGTAACCTCACTGCCCATCTTCCAAGCCTTCCGACAGGGTCTTTTAGGTTATCTAACCATTTCAAAGAGTGGTGATCAGTCACTACCTGGAAATGGTAACCTTCAAGGTATGGTCTGAATTTTTCCACAGCCCACAGCACAGCCAGACACTCTCTTTCAGTAACAGAAAATAACCGCTCTCCTTTTGTCAAACTTCGACTTCCATAAGCGATGACACGTTCGTCTTCTCCATATTTTTGAACCAAAACACAGCCAATACCTACACCAGAAGCATCTGTTTGCAAAACGAACGATTTTGAAAAATCAGGGCAAGCTAGAACTGGAGCTGTCACTAAACATTCCTTTATGTCCTTGAAAGCGTTCTCTGCATCTTCATTCCACTGCCATGTTTGATGTTTTTTTGTTAACGTTGTTAACGGAGCTGCCCTTGTTGCAAAGTTTTTGACAAACCGCCTGTACCAGGAGGCGACTCCCAAAAAACGACGTACTTGACGTATATTTCGTGGTCGTGGGAATTCCAAAATGGCTTTTACCTTTTCTGGATCAACATGTAATCCACTTTGATCAACTACATACCCGAGGTAACGTAGTTCTTCTTTACAAAATTGACTCTTTTCCTTATTTAATGTGAGTCCTGCTTCGATTAGTCTCTGGAACACTTTCTCCAAAACTTCAAGGTGCAATTTGAAGGTAGGCGTGGCACAAATTATATCATCTAAATAAACAAATACATAAGGAGATAAATCTTCGCCCAGAACACGGTCAATTAATCGCTGCCATGTAGCTGGTGCATTATGAAGACCAAAAGGCATACGGACGAAGTGGAATAGACCACGTCCTGGAACAGTGAAGGCAGTTTTTTCCTTGCTTCCATCTTCAAGTGGGATCTGCCAATAGGCTGATTTAATATCCAGTGAAGATAAATATTTTGCATCTTTAAGACTATCTAATATAGCACTCACATAAGGGAGAGGATATGCATCTTTCGTTGTCACTTTATTAATTTTCCGGAAATCAACACAGACACGGTTGGTCCCATCTTTTTTCCTAACTAATAAAATTGGAGATGACCATGGACTTCTAGAACGTTCTACAATTCCGTCGGCTAACATACTATCAAGTTCAGTGTTTATGATGTTTTGAACTGCCGGAGATACAGGATAATAACGCTGTTTTATTGGAATGGCGTCACCTGTGTTAATCTCGTGTTTTACCAGCGATGTCCTGCCTAAGTTATCTCCCATCAAAGAGAAATATTGACGCAATAGGTCTTCAAGTTGTTGCTCTTCTTTGGAATTTAGGTTGCTACGAGAAACTACATCCACAGAATTAATATCAAGATCGAAGTGTCGGGAATCCGAAAAACACCATGTACCATCTGCCACGTCTGGAACAATTCTCATTTTCTTCCAAAAATCGATCCCTAAGATCAAATCATGTGGTAAATCAGGCACTACCAAGGTTTCGACTAATCTACTAACTCCATTGAGTTCATACACAACTTCGGTAACTCCACTAACCTCACAAGATCTACCGTCAGCCACCTTCACAAAAATAAGATCGGTGGTATTTAATTTACAATTAAGTTTCCTCAAGCTATTCCAACCACGATTTCCAACAAGAGTGCGTGACGCTCCTGAGTCCAACAACCCTATCAGTGGCCTACCAAATACGGTAACTTTTAAGTAAGGGCGACTATCACTGGGATATATTTGTAACAATTTAGTAATTTTATCCTTATAAGTCACGTTCGAAAGTTCACACAACCAGTTTTTCCATTCTTCAGTATTTGTCGGATTAACTTTCTTATGGGAGGCATGCCGACTTCCATACGACCCTACTCTTAGTTTCCCGGCCTACATCGAGAACAGGAGAAACGCGTCACATTTTCTCTTCCACAGCCATAACAGAATTTATTTTTACTGGTACTTTTACAATCGCGAAATTTATGACCTTTATCCTTGCATTTAAAGCACGTTATATTATTACGATTACCTGAAACTGAAGTATGGGCTGTTAAGTCCATAACGCTTGTACGAGTCTGTTCTCTTCTTGGGTGACCTTGATAGGCCAAATCAGGTTCTAGAAGTTCTCTACGATTGGCGGGAGGAGGTTTAAATTTTTGGGCCATAATCCTACTATGCTCTAGTTGTCTACCTAATACAAGAAGTTCTCCAACAGTGTCAATATTGTGTAGGCTTAGTCTTTCGATAAAATATGGGGAAATATTTCGCCGAATGATTTTTAATTTTTCTTGTTCCGTTGGCGGATTTGGAAGTCGAGAAAACAGATTTTCCATCACAGCCAAGTACATGCCTATTTTTTCGTTATGACCTTGTGATCGGGTGCGTATTTCTTCCCATAACTCCTCTTCATAATCTGGCGTTTGAAACTCTTCTTTAAGCAGTCTTGTCAAGTCTTTCCAATTCATACATAGTTTTCTGATTGCTCTAAACCATATTAAGGCAGGACCCTTAAATAAATCGATGGCCGAGTCAAACAGGTCTGTTTTGCTCATATTTCTGGCCGTACATAATTCATCCACTCGTTCCAGAAAAGCATTGACACTCAAGCTACGATATTCTCCAGAAAATACTACTCCCCATTGAGATACTGGTATTTGAGTTTTCTTAATCATTACATGAGAAGTGTTTCCATCTTGGGTCAGGTCGGATCTTGATTCATCGGGAGAATATGTCTTCGGAATCTTGGATTCAAGTTTTTCCATCGATATTAAAATACCCTTCAATAAACTCGACCGGGCTTCTAAAAGATCTTGATCATCCGTCATAATCCGCTCTGTACGTAGTAAAATGTGTGCGATTTTTGTATCAATTTTTAAAAATTTTGAATCATGACGAGTTCCTTCAAAAGCTTCTATCAATTGATCAACTTCAGCATTTTTCGCTTTACAAACTTCCAACTCTCCTTTTGCATCAATTGTGGTAACTGGATAAACAAATTTTCCGACCTTTTCCATCTTTATCAAACGTCGTAGACTTGATCGCATTTGTTCAACAGTAGGAACGTCCCTAATACCGCGAATCTTCAGTTCATATTCCAGTTCATCTCGAGACAATCTATCAATCGACATCGCCATTTCAGAAGAATTATTATTATTTTTTTTTTTTTTGGTGAAGATGTCTTGATGCACAACCAAAACGTGGCAAAATTAATTTAAAAAAATCAAAAATATAGGCTAGCTTTTTACAAGCAAATTAGAAACAATACGAATAATTAAAATATTATTATTAGAAAACAAATTATTGCTATAGCAACTTATTTCATCTGATCACATAGCAAACAAAAGAAAACTTTAAACAAAATTCAAAATGTTCAAATAAGTCCTTTCATAACACTTATTTCTTCATGTACTAGAGTCTCTGAAATAACATTTAGCATTGTCCCATATAACATAAGTAGAACAAAATATTGCACCATTTTCTAGTAACATTGAATTCTGTTTTTGTTCTAACCATAACCAGTAAAGATATTCTCACAATAGATAAAAACACAAAACACGTTGGGCGCCAGAATTTTATTACGCACCTGTAATAAAAAAATTAATATAAACACAAAAGGTGG
>JAGFPH010000389.1:14299-46772 GCA_018207615.1 Philaenus spumarius | reverse complement strand
CGGTGAAACTTAAATTATTCGTTGAAATGACAATCAAGTAATTTGCAGACGGTACATGACTGATAGAAATTATGTGTTGATACTTTGGCTGACAAATAACTAAACTGAAATGAAAAATGGTTTAAATGTATTCAAATATTTTTGCAATTGCTCATCCACCTCGTTGAGAATAGGTAGAATAACATATTGCCAGGCAGGGCATATATCCAATACTAGGAAAGTCTAAAATAGTCTGAAATGCCTAAAGTACATTTTAATCATTCGACATACAAAATGCAATTACTTGGAATGTGTTTTGGGAAATAAAAATAAATTTGTTTAAACCAAAGATGAGAATTTTATAATTAAAAGCTAAAAATTTGCAGTGTTAGCTCTGTCTTCCTCTTAACTCCAAAGGTTCCTAAATAATACATAACTAACTTGAACAAAACAAATAGGAATAAAACTAAACCAAATTTGAAAAAAACGCAATGAGAAATACAAAAAAGGTACATTTTATTTTCATAAATGTTAATCATTTAAAGATAATTAAAATGTTTAAAAAAAATTTAATAAAAGCCATTTAAATTAGAATAATATAGACATCAAAAGAAAATGTTTAAGTATTTATAAAGAGTGAGTTAGCAAATAAAAATTTTTAATTTTAACATTACAATCCATAATGATAAATAACTCAAAATTCAGAAGATCTGTCAAGATCTCAAGACTAGTTAAGCCCATTTCAACTGTTTTAAAACAAATTTATTTGTATTAGCTTAACTTTTTTGTATTAGCCTTATTCTCATTATATCAAAAAATATAAATAAATTATTATATTATTATTATTATTATTATATCCAATATAAATAAATACAAAACAATCTGAACTATTATTATGATTGGATAGGTGGCATAATAACTCCACTAACTTTGTCACCTATTTCAACTAGCTTCAACTGTTCGAAACTTTACGGGGTTGTAAAAACAAGCAAATAATACAATATAACATGTTTCCTATTTCGATCTGTTTTCTGCCTGTCCATCTGTATGTGATTTTTGCAAATACTTTAGTATCTCAGGTTTAAGATTTAATTATAAACTGGATATGCAAATTGATCTAAAAAGGGTGCATTTTACCAAACAATATTTTTCCTGCAAAAATCATTTTCAAAATGGCGGCAGATGAAAATTTCCAATGTTGAATATCTATAAAACCATATATTTTAAAAAATTTGTAGACTATTTTAAGACAAATTCAACTATATGTCGCTTTTTATAACTGAGTGATAAATAACAGAGAAAATAAAAATTTAGTGCTCCAATGTAGGGCTATCAGAATGCTGAAGGTGGCCATATTATTGAAATCGCAATAAAAAGCCACACATTCGACCTCTAAATTTGAGTTTTCTCCTTTATGACTCAATTATTAAAAATTATATATCGTTAAGTAGTATTAAGATAGTCCAGAAATGTTGTAGCTGGCGCCATTTGTAAACGGATTGTTGCGGGAAAACAAAGTTTTTAATAAAAATGTACGATATTTAGTTCAATATTCATAAACAGTTTCATGATTATATCGTAAACCGTTTCTGGGATATTAAGGTAAAATTCTTAAAAATCACATACAGACGGACGGACAGAAAACAGATCTAGATAGGAGTTATGTTATACTGTATTATTTGCTTGTTTTTAGCTGACAAATAACCCCGTAAAGTTTCGGACAGTCGAAGCTTACAGTGTGTATAAACTTACTTTTGCCGTAAAAATATTTTTAGTTACCCACATATATTTATTTTAGGCTTCTGGAGAAAATAAACATTTCAAATAGGACATAACGTAAAGGATGCATAATTTTAAAGGTGTAATAAGACAAGACTAATTGTATAACCGTACACCTAAAATTATCTGAGTGTAGATCTAAGGAGTAAAAACATAGAATATGATATGACAAACACTAGCTATGAATTTTTATACTATATTTTTCATAATCACTGATAAGATTTTTAAACTAGTTGCACCGTCATAGTTAGGTTAATTAAATATTTTCTTCTTGAAATAATTGCAAAACTTTTCGTAGAGTGACATATTTAATGTAAATCTGTTCAAAATGCTAAATTGTTGAATTTATTTTTTGAAACTTTGCAGCAGAGTGTATATTTTATTTTGAATTAAAAAACTTGCTATTTTATAAATTATTTTAAATTTTTGGCTTGCAATCATCTATGAATTATATAAGCTAGACGGTAACACTGATTCACTGACATTAATTATGAGGCACTTCCCGTAATCGTACCTCCCTCAATCTTATACTTGAATTAAAGCTCTCGACGAGAAACTTTTGAGAAAATTGCCAGAATTTACGAATAATTAAATTTCAAAGTAACGATTTTCCATCAGATTCAAGATCCAATCATCCATTTAGCCACTATTCATCCGAGAAGGGAGGCTCTGCCCAACGTCTTTAAAGCTCGACGGGTTCACTGATTGACTGACATAAACTATGAGGCACTTCCCGTAATCGTACCTCTCTCGACCTCATACTTGAATTAAATCTCTCGACGAGAAACATTCAGAAAAATTGCTAAACGTTAACATTTTAAATTTTGAAAGCACCTTTTGGGCGGGAAGGTTTTTACCAATCTTTCATTTTTCCACTTTGATCGCGTTTTGTAAGAAAACGGTAAGAGATAGCAAAACATTTTAAATACAAAAGTTGTAGAAAATTTAATTTCAAATTGATAATTTTCCATCAGATTTAAGATCCAATCATCCGTTTAGCCGCTATTCACCCGAGAAATTTCAATCCTTCAAATTTCCCATGCTAATTTTATGGAGATAATGTTTAATGAGTTTGAGTCAGCTGCCAAATAAAACAGCTGATTTATGCTCGGTCACCTATGTACAAACGAGCCAAAGATTAACGAGATTCTTTAGCTAAATTCCAACTGCGAGTGAAGCGTCGAGGGTCAGAGCCCCTAGTATTATATATAAATACATTATCAACAGGCGATATCAACCCTTAACGGCCTATCTAACTTCAGACATAGTTTGGAAGAATTATGTACTGTATTTTATGACACCTGCACATTTGAAATTCAATGATACCGGTAACCATCAAAGGTTTTTGCCTGTACATAAAACTGAATATTATTTTTGCCCCAATATAGGTTTTCTCATAGATTTTCTGAAATATCAAAAAACAAATATTTTCTTTTGTTTTCTTTGCACGTTTCTCAAAACAGTAATGGGTATCTATTCAGTGAAAAAGTAGGTTAACAAAACTTATATCTAAAAAAAGTATAAGTATTTAAATTTTGTATTAATTGATAGGAGGAGAATGCTGCCAATAACCCACTACTAAATTCCATGCTCATTGCCTTATAATTAATTGTCTATTTTCATTTGCCACTTCCTTATCTTCCTATCTCGATTAACCGAAAAAAAAAATGTTGTCTCTCGATTACCAACCATTGATAAAACGTTGTTGTTAAAAAACGATCTTGCCGAAAAGGTGACTTTTAGCGAACTTTCAAAATTAAGCTACTGCTACTGGCTTAAAATTTCTAAAGGCGCGAACTTTTTTAAACCCAAATCTGTATTAAAACGGCAAGTCATAATATATATTTGTGGTATGAGGCCCCATGTGCCCACGGCCCTGTGTCGTGGCCTGGTCGGCTTAGTGATAAATCTGGTTCTACACCGAATGAAGCCGAAAGAGTTCATGAAAAACAGCACTGTAGATAATATTACCATAGATTAATTATTTATACAATATTTGATTTCAGATTTTTTTAAAGCAATAAAATACTCAGAGGAACCATTTCTCTCTGTGACAACTTTTCTGGAACAAACTATGTTACCCCGCACCACTGGTTCCCAAACCTGGCCAAAAATGAGAAAATAGAAGCAACTCCTTATATAGTTTGCCACAAACACCGTTGATTAATCTCAAGTAATAAAAAACGAGTCTCAAGTTCGTCCTCACTAACTCTATACTTTATCAAATAAATTGGCAATATTAAACTTCAAGCCTTTCTCCGAAGATGGATTCAGAAAAAAACTTCAAACCGAAGACCTGTTGAGAACAAACACGCAAGACTAAGAAGACATTCAATTATCCACCCTAGCCACCTTTTCCGCCAAAAAATCCTAATAAAATTTCCATATCTAGATGCAACCTATAATATTCTCAAAATATCATTTCGCTGCAAGGAAAGGCTGTAATTTACGACGGTTTCTTCGCTATAAACAACGCACATGCGCAGTGTGTTATTTGCTTTGCGATCGGGATTGGGGGTATAACGAATCAATTAGGAAGGATAAAAATACGAACAGTCCCAACTTGTGTGGGTAATTATAGTCTGCATATCGGTAAGTCGGTAAAGAAGATTGCCGGGTTTTGGGCAACTTGTGTTTATCGACAATTTACAAGCCTTCAGCTCTAATGTGTACCGGGAAAGTAAATGATTGAAAGCGAGTTTCTTGGATTTGCACTATTTCTTTCTTTCGGAGAATTTTAGTGAGAATTATTGAGTTATTTGTTTGGTTTGGTTTATCGTAGTAGTAAAGCAAAATTTGTAACCGTCTGAGAAAATAATGTTACTCGTATCGTATTATTATTTAAATTGGTACGTTGTTATTTGATCAACAACTATTCACATTTTTTTATAGGGTTCTTCGTTTAAGATTTATTTTTAATTTGCAAAATGTTTTTAGTTTTTTTTATATATCAAATTTCTACTCTTGAAGGATGGACAATGAAAATGCCCAGCATAAAAACTGTCTTCCTATATGAGGAAATATAGCGGGTGTTTAATAAATATTGTCTCTAATTTCACTAGGATATTCTATAGGTGAAAATAAGAATTTTGCTTACTCTTTTACCTTCATAAATAAACGGTACCAGGAACATACTTTCTCACAAACATATTTAAATTATTAAACAGATTCACTGTGACTTGTAGGGTGGGGTAGGAGAGGTGATTTTTTATAAAAGTTGGAGATTAAGTAATAAATATTATTATTATTATTATTATTATCTAGAGAGAAAACTATTCGATCGATTTCAAACAAATTTGCACAAAACAAGTCAATTTTATATATGCACGTAAAAAGGTTTTGATTTTTTTTGAAAAAATACACCCTATATGGCCAAAAAAACCTAAAAAAATCAGTTATTATTATTATTATTATTAGCTAAACGAAAATTTTTAGAAAGTTGCAGTTTTTTGCATATGGTAAGGCACATTAAAGGCTACAAATAAGCCAAATTTTATCAACATCGTTAGAGCCGTTTTTTTTATAAAACAATAATAATTGATTTTTTAGAGGTTTTTTGGCCAAAAAGGGGGTTGTTTTTCAAAATTTGTCAAAACCCTTTTTCGTGCATCTATAAAGGCCTACTTGAAAGGTCTGGTGCAAATTTGTTTGAAATCGATCGAATAGTTTTCGCCATTTCGCCACAAAAACACCAAAAATCAGTTATTATTATTATTTTTAGCTAAACAAGAATTTTTAGAAAGATGCTGTTTTTTGCATATGGTAGGGTACATTAAAGGCTACAAATAAGCCAAATTTTATCAAAATCGTTAGAGCGGTTTTTTATAAAAAAAAAAAAATAACTGATTTTTGGGAATTTTTGCAAAAAAATGGTTGTTTTTCAAAAATTTTCAAAACCGTTTTTCGTGCATCTATATAGGCCTACTTGACATGTCTGGTGCAAATTTGTTTGAAATCGATCAAATAGTTTTTGCCATTTCGTCAAAAAAGCCCCAAAAATCAATTATTATTATTATTATTAGCTAAACCAGAATTTTTAGAAAGATGTTGTTTTTTGCATATGGTAGGGCAAATTAAAAGCTACAAATAAGCCAAATTTAATCAAAATCGTTAGAACCGTTTTTTATAAAAAAATAATAACTGGTTTTTTGAAGGTTTTTTGGCCAAAAAGGGGGTTGGTTTTCAAAATGTTTCAAAACCCTTTTTCGTGCATCTATACAGACCTACTTGACATGTCTGGTGCAAATTTGGTTGAAATCGATAGAATAGTTTTCTCTCTAGCTTTGTATACATACAGACATACATACAGACAAACATTTTGTAAAAACCACTTTTTTGGATTCAGGGGGTCCCAAAACGGATATTTCCACAAAAATCTCAACATCGATTTTTTTTTTGCAATCACTATACTTTCTCTATACTATAGTATAGTGAGAAAGTAAAAAACAGAATGTTCTTTTGTAAACTTAAAAAATTACGGTAGTTTAAACATTTTAATGTAAAATATCTTTAAAAAAACTAAATTTACAGAAAAAAACGCCATTTTTAAAGTATACAAGATATGTTCTAGTTTTTCGTACAAAGGTAAAAGGTTAAATAACAAATAGGCACATCACATTTGAGGCCAATATTTTTTTGGTACTTACGTATCTCACGGAGGCCACTATTTTCAGACGTTTTTTATTACATAGCCTACTATTTTTAGACGTTTTGACATTCAAACCCGAATACTGATGAGCGCTATGTAGAACGTAAAAGCTGGAAAAACAAACGCCATTAAAAATTTATTCTAACAATACATTTTCCCACTTCCTATGAAAAATTCTGAAACATTGTTCTCAAAGAGACAATTCCAAAGGTCGCGTCCGCATCTCGGTGTCATGTGAACTGGCCGGCTGTCAAAGACAATCTCATATTGTGTGTTAATTAACAATCAAGGTATTTCATAAGGGTTGAGGTAAAGGTGAACGGTTTCCGGCGACGCTACCGTCACCCACTTCCGGTCCAACTAGGTCAGGCTTCGGCCTTCGAAGAAAGCGGCGCATTATTTTTTTTATATTTTTCGCAAATATTATAATCGTTAAATTCACCTTTTGTAACTGAACTAGAGTGGTTGAATTTCTGTAAAACTGAAAAATCTAAAGTTTCGCCGTCTGGAATTTCTCTTATAATAGAAACCGAGAATGTCCCTTACAGCTATATTTTCTGCAAATGGAATTTGTTGATTAGCATCAATTCAGATCCCATAATAGCATCAAACTGATATTTCCCGTTTAGTAACTCGAATTGTCCAAAATAGGAAAATAATTCAGTCACGCAGCTGAACACCTTAGTTGAGCGAATTTCCAAAATTAAGTTTACATGTTTTAGGGTTTCAACCGACTATATGGGGAATTTTTCGGTCTACTCATGAAGAAGCTGAACAGCTGATTGCGTGTGCTAAATTTATTTGCAGACATTGTTTACACATCAGCCTCCAGCCCCGGCTCAAGGGCTGCTTCGTTCCGCTCGCAGTGAAAAAAACTCGTTTCGTGAGTTTGCACCTCGACCTTGCAGACTGGGATTATGGACTGCTTCGCTGGGTTTGAACGGGGCGGTTTTATGATATTTTACGTTTTGATCAATTTAGGCAGGTCCAGTCGAGCTATAAGGTCGTGTAAAAAACAAAATGCTGCACAACAATCTCCTATATTTATTTATGTAGATAAAACCCCAAAACATTTCAATTTTAGTACGAAAAATCTCAAAAAAATCTACTTCCTTTCAAAAAAAGGGGCTTTCGGTATTTGGATATTTTTGGGTAACAAACTCGCCCAAGCGATTTAGAAAACCAACGTTTAAACCTAACTGGCTGACCCGTACGGCGTTGCCCGTGGGGGTTGGTATTTTCAGTCTTTTTAACATAATTGTAAGCCTATTCTTTTTAAGTGTTCAGTCAGTGAGTGGTATTTGGCTTTTATATATATAGATCTTAAATAATAAAAGCACTATTGTCATAATAATAAAAGATCTGAAATTATGATTTTAGTAACTTTGATCACCCCCAAACCCCTCCTAAAATTTCGAAATTTTTCATACCCTTTCTTAGTGAGCACCTATGGCCCTAGATTAAGCTACATACCAAATTTAATTCCAATCCGTTCGGTAGTTCTGAAGAAATCGTGAATTAATAACTTTGATCCCCCCCAAACCCCCCTAAAATTTCGAATTTTTCAAACTCTTTCTTAGCGAGCGCATATGGCCCTAGAGGAAGCTACATACCAAATTTCATTCCAATCTGTTCGGTAATTTTGGAAAAATCGTGATTTAGTTATTTTTATTTACCCCCAAACCCCCTAAAATTTCCAATTTTTTAAACCCCTTTTTTAGTGAACACTTATGGCCCTAGAGGAAGCTACATACCAAATTTCATTCCAATCCGTTCTTTAGTTTTTGAGAAATCGTGATGAGTGAGTCAGTGAGTGAGTGAGTGGTATTTCGCTTTTATATAAAAAAATATATAGATTTAGACCAAATCGGATGTAAAGTGAGGCCATTAGAGTGCGAAAACATATATCCACACATTTATGCAAAATGTTTAACTACACCCAAAATTGGGTTTTCTGGGAAACATGTTCGGTGCTCATTTACTACTACCGACCTTAGGTTTTACTATAACGGTCACTGAAATAGCTCAACTTTCCTATGGCAATTTGTTAACAAGAAGTTTATAATAATCTTCAATAAGTATACATTTGATTATAAGTATTTTAGAAAGAAATTTGATAGGTAAAATTGTCTTTTATAAAGGACTATACTAAACTTGTTTTTTACCTTTGTTTCGACGTAATTCAAATTAATAAAATCAAGTACTTTTTTAGGCTTGTTTTTAAAGTAAAGCGGATCTACAATTTTGGTGTGTAAGGGCAATATCGTAAATATAAATCATTAAGTTCGGAGCGTTTTTGCCTTATAGTGTCAACACATTAACGGACATACACAAAGACATAATATAAATATATGTTTAGATGATTTTATGCGGACGATTACAATACTTGTTTCACACCCTTTCCGACAAAATTTAGATCCGCTATAGATTGCCTGATAAGCTTACGAGTATACATAACACTTATTTTGAAAATATTAGCTAATATTTGTTTTCTGGAAACGATGATAAATAAAATTAAGTAAAAATGACGGTCGCACCGTTTTGCTCAGCGTAAGCTTTTTTCCAAAGCCAGTTTGTGGCTTAACCGTGAGTCGAATTGAAAAACTAATAACATTTTGCGGTAGAAAATTTGATGTTCTACAAAATTTGTGTCTTGATTTTTCCGTATCTCTAACGGTAAGCTCACAAAACGGCCGCAAACTTCAAATTTGTTCAAAATCGTCCAAGTTTTTGTATTTTAACCATGTTTTTATATGTTTATTCTTTAGATATCTTCATAAAACCTTATAATTTTATGGAGAGAGAGCGCAACCTGCTGTCTTGCTCTTTTCTGCGCGACGTCAGTGTGGCCGCTGTGACTGTCAGTTATGGAGGGGATGCCGAGATAAGGTTCCCGATTGGCGTTGCGTCGCATTTACCGAATTGTAGTCCTTAAAAACCACATTTGTTATTTCAACGAGCGAGGTCTACTGTTCACAGAACTAGTAGTACTCTATAAACTATAATAGTTCTTCAACTAAATTTTCACTTTTCATCGAAATTGTTTTTTATTAGACAATCCAGATTTTAAAACTATAGGCTAACCCTATTTTTTTTGTTTTAAATTTGATAAGATACGTACAATTTTTTAAACTTTATAATAGACATTACATTTTTTAACAGCATACAAACACATAGCATAGTCGCATTTTAGTAACATTAGTTGTAAAATATTACTTATCACTATTTTATCCAATCAAAATAGTTTAGGAGTGATCACAATTGTTATACATAAGAATACAAATTTTAAGTATGTTCCATCATTAAACTCAAAGGTTTAATGTCGACTCTATCTTTTCAGTGTAGCTGGGAGTACTTTATTATTTATTTGTTATTTAAAAAAAATTATAGTTTAACTGTGAGTCAAATTATTGTAATAAATTTAAAATCTTTTTAACTTTCTCATTTAAACTAAATTCTCATTTAAATACAACGTGAACTAATGCTCTTATTTCTACCATACATAATGGCCAAATTTGAGAGTATTTTATGTAAATAATGCTCGATTTTTTTTTAAATTGTGGATTTTGGTGTAAGGTTTCGATATAACGTTTTAAAAAAAGTCCACTTCTATATCGAATCGGTGGCGTTTTTGACGCCAAAGGCCACGAAAAAGATTTTGTTTTACAAAAACTATCGCTAACAGTGGCTGGTAGGTTATTTTTGGTTATTAAAAACGTGTAGATAAATGATCTTGTGTAAAAAAAATTAATATTTTTAATACTATCAATAGTTTTGGTAGCAATAAAGTCAAGAGAATGTATATTTTCTATAATAACTACTACAACTCTAGGCTATATAAACATAGTATAAATATAACATTATTGTGCATTTTGGTTTATACAGTAGAAGCGAAGAGTATAGTATCAATGAAATTTGAAACTACACAAAATATCAATGTTAAATCATCACAAAAGGTCTGGTTCCCCCAAAATCGACCGAAAAGTAAAATACATTAAAAGTACCTGGTTCAAAACCAAGTGGGGGATTTTACCGCGTGCAAAGCTAGTTTTTCCGCTGCGAACGAAACTAAGCAGACCACAATCGAAGGCCGCAAGGTCGAGGTGCAAATTCGCAAAACGAAGAACTGCGTGATCCCGAGCTGGAGGACTGAGGAGCAAACATATTCTACTAACATGTTTCTTTCCTGCTGGGAGATATTCAACGCCTTCGTTAGTAGAAACATTTTTCAAATGATTGAATAACTTAAACATAAATATAAATTTAATTTTGAAAATTCGCTCAACGCATCAACTCTCGTGAGCGGTTCAGCTGCAGGATCGATTTCTTAAAGATGCACACCAAAATCCAGCTTAGTGGAAATGTTTAGGCATAACGCGTTCAATGCGGCCGGTATGAAATCGTACCAGGCGCGCTTCACGCTTCGTGCGGGCGGTACGAAATCATACCGTTTTGTATTGCAATACACAATGCGTTGCGTGCTTCGCACACCAACCCCAGTATTGGGAGAATTTTCAATACACAATGCGTTGCGTGCTTCGCACGCCAACCCCAGTATTGGGAATATTTTCCATATACAGTGCAATGCGTGCTTCGCACGCCAACCCACGCATTGGGAGTATTTTCAATACATAATGCTTTGCGTGCTTCGCACGCCAACTCCAGTGTTGGGAATATTTTCAATACATAATGCATTGCGTGCTTCGCATGCCAACCCCAGTATTGGGAATATTTTCAATACACAATGCATTGCGTGCTACGCACGCCAACCCCAGTATTGGGAATATTTTAAATAGACAATGCAATGCTTGCTTCGCACGCCAACCCCAGTATTGGTAATATTTTCAATACACAATGCATTGCGTGCTTCGCACGCCAACCCTTGTATTTGGAGAATTTTCAATACACAGAGCATTGCGTGCTTTGCATCCCAATTTTAAACCTATGTGCTATGGACGCACATGTGCATCCGCTCTAAAATATCAGTGATTAATACGTAGAAAGGTTCAAAAGTAAAAAATAAAGTAATTTCTACTCTTTAAGCTATAAATATAAAAAATAAAAGATCAGCTCCTAGCATAGGAAAAATACGAAATTTGCGTAGCAGTGAACGTGTTAAGTCTAATATTTCATGGGTAAAACAAAAGAAACCAAAAACTTGAACATTTATACATTGACAAAACAAATTGAATAACTATTAATAATTAATTTATAATTTATACTAGGCCTATATTATAAGAGAAAAGTTGTGTTTCAATTTAACTATTTAAAACTTCGTCTTGTATGCCAAGCAGTCCATCCGGGTAACAAAGGTTATGGTTCAACATTCATTTTTAAAATTTGGCTTACAAGAGATGGACAAAATAAACGATTTAATAAACACGAACAAGAGTTGCTTGTTTTTATAATGGTAAAAGTTACGGACGACAGCCATTTTATTAATGATTGTAAAACAAATATCTACAGAAAGGGTAGAAGGACCGAAACATAACCCCAATTTTATATTTAAGACTTCCTCTTTCCGTTTAAAATTGTTCGTTGACCTACAGAAAAGGCACTAACACAAAAACCCATTTCCTACTTTGCTTATGCAAATGATTCGATGGTTACCTGGTGACTGGTGAGCTGTATTTTAACAACATAATTATACCTGGGTGATATAATAAATATACTTCGTCTATTGTCAAACCTAGTCAAAGGTATCAGATAACATATATAGTGAGAGTGTAAAGTCAGACCTTGACCCCGGAACAATGGCGCACTCTACCGGAAGTAAGGTCAGACAACTCGGCTAGGCCTATCCTTAACATAGCTTACCTGTATAACTTACTGTTGAATGTTTATTTTAAAACCTATTTCCAAATTGTAACGTTAGCCTTCTTTCTTCTACAGCAATTATTTTTTTTTTTTTAGTACAATAATTAGCCTTCTTTCTTCTATGCCTGCTGCAATTTTTTTGTAGTACAATTATTAGCCTTCTTTCTTCTAGGCCTGCTGCATTTTTTTTTTTGCAGTACAATAATTAGCCTTCTTTCTTCTAGGTCTACTGCAATTTTATTTTGTAGTACAATTAGCCTTCTTTCTTCTAGGCCTACTGCAATTTTTGTGAAGTACAATTAGCCTTCTTTCTTCTAGGCCTACGGAATTTTTTTGTAGTACAATTAGCCTTCTTTCTTCTAGGCCTACTGCAATTTGTTTTTGTTTTTTTGTAGTACAATTAGCCTTCTTTCTTCTAGGACTACTGCATTTTTTTGTAGTACAATTAGCAATTTATCTTGTAGGCCTATTGCATTTTTTTTTTTTTAGTACAATTAGCCTTATTTTTTTTAGGCATACTGCAATTTTTGTAGAACAGTTAGCCTTCTATCTTCTAGGCATATTGCAATTGTTTTTGTGGTACAATTAGCCTTCTTTCTTCTAGGCATACTGCAATTTTTTGTAGTACAATTAATTAGCCTTCTTTCTTCTAGGCCTACTTCAATTTTTTTGTAGTACAATTAGCCTTCTTTCTTCTAGGCCTACTGCAATTTGTATTTGTTTTTTTGTAGTACATTTAATTATCCTTCTTTCTTCTAGGCCTTCTGCATTTTTTTGTAGTACAATTAGCCTTCTTTCTTCTAGGCCTATTGCAAAATTTTTTGTAGTACAATTAGCCTTCTTTCTTCTAGGCCTATTGCAATATTTGTAGTACAATTAGCATTTTTTCTTCTAGGAGTACTGCATTTTTTTTTTTAGTACAATTAACATTTTTCTTACACGCCTACTGTATTTTTTTATAGTACAATTAGCCTTCTTTCTTCTACTCCTACTGCTATTTTTTTTTTTTTTTTTTATTACAAGAAATGTAAAACCAAGGCGTCAAATGTTCTCATCCACTTAACTAATACAATACTGTATATTTACTAATACTATGTATCTTTCATCATTTCATGTTGTTTTTTTACTGAATTTATTTACACAAATGTCTTATGTAAATGTTTTGATTTTTTTACAGTCCTACACCTGCCTAACTGAAACGCCATTTATAATGTGTTATAATAATGGATCAAAATACTTATAGGCTAATTTTAAAACAGATAATATCTAGTTTAATGCATTCTAACGAACCATTATTTTGAGATGTGGATTTAGTATATAGCTAATGTGTAATATTTTTGTAAAATGATTATGTGTTAATACATTTTAAAACTGAATCTTTTTAGTTATTTTATAGGATTACCTTTAAGAAAAGAGATAAAAAACAGATAAATTTTTTATTTGTTGAAACTTTTTTGTTAAATTTATTTAAATATTTGCCTACGTAAATTAATATATTTTTTTTATCAAAAGTTACTAAACGATCGAAATTTATACATTTTTGTTCCATAAAAATTGCTCTTATTGAATAAAAATTCTTTTTTATATGATTTTGTGTATGGGAAATGCTTCGACATAGGTTTCATATTTGGGAATGAAATTGTAAGGCAATAATAATATTTAAATATAAAAGAAAAAACAATTCATGACCACTTTTATTTTTTATTTTAAGAGACGTAGGCTAATTGTCAGTTACAAAATTATTAAATTTTAAAATAATGTGTAAATATAAATATTACCGCTTCCTCAATTCTCAAAAGAAGTAGTAGGTTTATGTATTTCCTATTACCAGTCTGGCTGTTGTGTAAGTTCCAAGATAGTTCCAAATGAAAAACTATGAAATGAAGCCGTGCCGATACTAAATCATTAAAAAGAACATCACCAAAAATTAAAAACAAAACAAAAGCAGTCGCGGGACCGCCGACAGAAGTGAAAACTGTAATGAATATAAATCGTTGGTCATATTGGTTTAGTCAGAAATTTGATTATTTTAACACCACCAAGTAAACTATTTTAACACCACACACACAATGAGGATGCACAATGTCCATTTCAGAGGTATTACCAAGTAAACTATTTTAACCATTTTCTTGACAAGAAAAAAAACTTTTTACAAATTCGCAAAATATGCATTTTTGCTTCTTTTATGCCTTCTGATTAATATAAAAATATTAAAAAAAAAATACATTTTTAATTTTTAAATGTTAATAATATCTATGAGAACGTAAACCAATAAGATACAGTGCAATAAGCGAGACCCCATGAAAGCATTGTAATGTTTGACAATGCCCGGGCATGGAACACATGCTTTAGATCGATATCCTTGTTAGTTGTCACTTTTTTAACTTTTGGATCAAAATGTTTTATTCTCCCTACAGAATCTGCTTCGCAAAATATACTTACGAGACATACTGGCTTGTTGTCTTGCCGTTTCACTGTGCATACTTTGTTGTCATTGCAAAACACTATCATCAAAGCTTCCTCTAACATTTTTCTTCAACTACTTATCTGAAGAGAGAGGGTCATTGTCTGAGCCGATTGTTTCTTGTGGTACCTCTATTAAATTTGCACCCATTGAAAATATACCATATATGTCACAAATTAGAACTAATAGAATGAGCAAAGAAAAAAAATTTTCATAATAAACAAATTAACACTACTTTACAGCAATTGACTTGCACACAGCTATACAAACTTTACCTCCTTGATCAAATAAGTTCTTCTGTATTACTAAACTTGTACTGGCGGAAAGAACAAACTCTATAAACTGTGTTTCAAAATAAACATAAGCACGAACACTGTTCGAATTGACTGTGATTACAAATAAATACAGCGATTTTAGCAATATACAGTAATACTGGTTACTTGGCAATGTAAACAAAAGGATACTTAACTTTTTAACTGTGGTTTACTAACAATCTGGCAGTGTGTCTTTTTAGATACACTGTAATTTCAGGTCATACAAATTATATTATACATATAAAATAAGATTTGGATGTCCAAGTAAATTCTCAAAACTGTCTCTTATTGAAAAAAAAACCTCATATAAACTTTCTAAACACTACTCAAATTTAAATAAGTTACTAGGCAACAGTTTGAATGACAACAACACAATAAACAGCTGCAGACACACAAATATAAATTACATATTTTAGTATTAGATACATCCAAAAAGACACAGTGTCAAGAAAAGGGTTAACACAGCTTAGGAAATGAGGAAGCACAATGTCCATTTCGGAGGTATTGACAAGTAAACTATTTCAACACAATTTACGAAATGAGGAAGCACAATGCAAATTTCAGAGGTGTTACCAAGTAAACTATTTTAAAACAACTTACGAAATGAGGAAGCACAATGTCCATTTCAGAAGATTTAAAAAGTAAACTATTTTAAAACAACTTACGAAATGAGGAAGTACAATGCCAATTTCAGAGGTATTACCAAGTAAACTATTTTAAAACTACTTACGGAATGAGGAAGCACAATGTCCATTTCGGAGGAATTAAAAAGTAAACTATTTCAACACAACTTACGAAATGAGGAAGCACAATGCCAATTTCAGAGGTATTACCAAGTAAACTATTTTAAAACAACTTACGAAATGAGGAAGCACAATGTCAATTTTAGAGGTATTACCAAGTAAACTATTTTAAAACAACTTACGAAATGAGGAAGCCCAATGCCAATTTCAGAGGTATTACCAAGTAAACTATTTTAAAACAACTTACGAAATGAGGAAGTGCAATGTCCATTTCAGAGGTGTTATCAAATAAACTATATACTCTGATATATACACATGTGTGCTATATATAGTAAAGCGTGACGGAAAATTGCTTGACGGTAAAATCCGATATACCGCCTGCATTTTTTTTTGACGGTGAAAAAAAATGTATAAGAAACTGATCACAAATATAAATTACATATTTTAGTATTGGATACACCCAAAAAGACACACTGTCAAGAAAAATGTTAACACAGCTTACGAAATGAGGAAGCGCAATGTCCATTTCGGAGGTATTAACAAGTAAACTATTTTAAAACTACTTACGAAATGAGGAAGTACAATGCCAATTTCAGAGGTATTATGAAGTAAACTATTTTAAAACTACTTACGGAATGAGGAAGCACAATGTCCATTTCGGAGGTATTAAAAAGTAAACTATTCCAACACGACTTACGAAATGAGGAAGCACAATGCCAATTTCAGAGGTATTACCAAGTAAACTATTTTAAAACAACTTACGAAATGAGGAAGCACAATGTCCATTTCAGAGGTATTAGCAAGTAAACTATTTTAAAACAACTTACGAAATGAGGAAGCACAATGTCAATTTCAGAGGTATTACCAAGTAAACTATTTTAAAACTACTTACGGAATGAGGAAGTGCAATGTCCATTTCAGAGGTATTACCAAGTAATTTATTTAAAAAAAACAACTTACGAAATGAGGAAGCAGAATGTCCATTTGAGAGATATTACCAAGTAAACTTTTACAAAATGAGGAAGCACGATGTCCATTTCAAAGGTATTACCAAGTAAACTATATACTCTGCTATATACACATGTGTACTATATATAGTAGAGGGTGACGGAAAAATGCGGTAAAATCCCATACACCGCCTGCAATTTTTTTGACGGGGGGTGCGCCTATAGCAGTTTATACTTCAATAAATTATACTAGACACTAATGTATAAACTAATTTATATAGTATATTATTAATAGTGTAGGAGGAACTATTAAATAAACGAGGATATGTCCATCTCATCGTAAGTAAACTAAAAATACAATAATTTATAATGTAGGAAAAGATACATAACAGTTCGTGCGATATTTATTGTTATTTTTATTGGTCGCTACGTACTCTACAAATTAAACATCCGCTCGTAAGCACAGGTTTTATAACAAACGTCCAAAGTCAATAAAAACTGAAAACATAACGCTTCGTTCGCAGGTTCGAAAAGAAATAAAATTACCATAAATTCCCGATAAACCCAAAACCGTTCCCAGCGCAGTGGTACGTCCTAAAGTCCCTAGCTCTACCTCGCGTCGAGGAATATGGCAGGTTTAAGGTGTGGAGAATATTACATTCCTAGGTCAGGTGACAGGTGCTCCTGCGCGTGTGCGTGCGTGTGTGTTGCAACAATTTGTTGGAGACATGCCAAAAGATGTCATCAAACTATTCCCGTCTCTCTCTGTTGTTACAAAACAAGCCGTATCACCGTCTCGCTCTGGCGGCTGATTTGTGACTGTACCCGAGAGTTTATTGTTACTCTGACAATTAGCCGTTGTTGGATATTGTAATAGACAGTATTGTTATCAGGGCTTGTATTCGATGTTGGACAATCTCAACTAATAATGTAACTCGGAGCCACACATGAAGCTCCGGCGGCCGGCGCTGGGGAAAGGCGGATGTACTCGAAAATATAGTTTCTAGTTTTACGACTAGTTGATACTTGTCTAGATAAATTAACTAAAAAATGCTTTAAAAAAATACTCTACTCATATACTCAGGCAATTTAAGTTCGAAGGTATTTCATCAAAATGTATTCATCCTATTACTTTAAATGAGCAATTCTTGTATCTATCTTTGTATCTGTCGCGGATCTCGAAAACGGCTCCAACGAATTCAAAGAAATTTTGTATTTAGGTGTAGTTTTGATTTTTAAGTACACCCATATAGTTGTATTTCGTGTAAAACGCAATTTTTTGAGAAAATCTAATTTAAAAGTTGAAAAATTTTAACATATTATGGTCTTATGGGTTGCCATGTTGGTTACAAAATAACAACGAAATAGTAAACAAAGCGATCAAAACAGCTGTTTATAAACAAGCCAATTTATACTGTTTTATCAGCTGTTCATTGGATAGTTTTTAATTGCTGTTAAAAAACAAGCTAATTTAGCCTATACTGTTTTAGCACGTTCGAATTAGAATAACGAAGGAATTGTCAAAAAAAAGGTAAACTTGGCAAAGATGGATAAATTCTAATAGTACATTTTGTAATATAGTCCAAGCTCATTTCTGAAACATAGTATTGAGGTTATGCTAATCCTGCAATAATTTTTACTAAATTTAGGCCTGGTTTCAAAACTTTAGTTGATAGACGATAGTAGAACTAGGACTAAAATCGTAATGAAAGCCTCTCACGTTTCTAAAGCATGTATTTGAGATTATAATTAATTAATCTTGTAATTACTATTAATATATTTAAGCCTGGTTTCATAATTTTACAAACCTATGTACAAACGAGCCAAAGATTAACGAGATTGTTTAGTAAATTTTCCAACTGCGAGCGAAGCGAAGCAGCCATCTGAGGTCGAAGGGCAAGGCGGGGATGGGACGCGAAGCGTCCAGGGGCAGAGCTCCTAGTTCCCTTTAAATGAAACGTTGAATGGATAAAAAAGAAGCGAAAACACGAATTATACATAGTGTCCCACGAGGAAAGGTAAATATTTTAGAAGGCGATTCTACTACGCTAAAAATAAGAAAAAATTCTATTAAACATAGGTCGGGAAATTCTTGGTTTTCGAATTATCCAACGTTTGTTTTCTTACTAAACACTTAATATCTTTGGAAAAAGAAAAGATATTGAGCTTAAATTATGTGTACATATTTGTTGTAACCTATTACCCTAGTTCAAAATTCCAGAAGGTTATTTCCTATACTTTAAAAATGGCGGCTCTTCTAAAGTCAAATATCTCTAAAACAGCTAAATTTATAACAAAACCGAAAAACTTTAATTTTATAATAACAACCAAAACGTTTATTTTTATTTTTAATATAGCACAAATGATAACCTAGTTATTGTAAAACACTCAACACATATTTGTTATTATTGTCAATAATAATACAGAAACAACAGTAATAGTACAGAAAGAAATTATTTTTTGAGATAACTCGGTTATCTTTTGAGCTAAGAGAAAAATTAAAACAGTTTTTTTTGCTATGAAAAATTTACAGTAGAACTCAATCAATTGGGACCGGATCCCATTCGGATAGTAAAAAATTCGGATAATTCGAAAAAAGGGTCCGCACAAACTACGGTCGCGTAGTATGTTTAATAACTTTAACGTTTCAGTATATCTTCGCGTTAACACGTTCACTGCTAAGGTCGTACATGTGAGCTTGACACTGAACACTATGAGAAGCAGCTGACGCACAGTGCATTGCACGCCAACCCCCGTATTGGTAGTATTTTCAATACACAATGCATTGCGTGCTTCGCACGCCAACCCCCGTATTGGAAGAATTTTCAATACACAGAGTGTTGCGTGCTTCGCACGCTAATTTTAAGTCCATGTGCAATACCACGCGTAGAATCATTACTTTGCAAATCGCACTACGTTGACGTCTTAATTTTTTCCCCTGAAATTCTGAAAGCGATTCGGATAGTTGGAGTTCGGATAATTGGAGCTTTACTGTATGTACTTGCTTTTGTTTCCAAAATTGGTTTGGGTTAAGTTAGTTGCTTTAGAGATATTTGACACTAAACATTTTTAATGGCCGTTATTTTTAAAGTATTTAGAAAAGAACGTTCTGGAATTTTGTACAGAGTTATTGTGTGTGTAATAGCAATTGTTAATAGTTATAGTATTATTACATTAATACATATTATATAGATAGTTATATATGTAAAAGACCAGCCGTGCAGTACGTAACCCTAGCAGACGAATCAGTTTAGTCATTTGGTTTAAACTGAAACCCACCCAGCCACAATGGCCGTGGTTGTTAAGGCGTCAAAGCTTTATCAATTGTCATGTCAACCATCAACGGAAAAGTTCCGAGTTCAATTCCCATTGACGCCGAATAATTTTCTAAATGGTTTCTTAACAGACATCATTGGCTGTGGTTCGGATTCCACGTAAAACTGTAGGTGACGTCTTCATTAGCCTTAAGTGCAAAACAACAGCACGTTAAACACACAAAAAAAAACTGAAACCCCAATACGTTTAACCTAAAGAATTCAAGGAAAATCATTTTTCAAATCCTCAGCCTAAAAAGAATGTTTTATTGTTTTTCGTTTTTAGGCTAATGACAGGACATTTATTATAATTTCACATTTTTCAAGAAAATAATAACTGAAATAAATTTATTTTCTTCGTACGCTTCTATGTTTAAAGAAAAATAAACATAAAACTAAAAGTTGTTTTTACGCCATTATTAAATTGTCAGTTTTTAAATCGAAGTTCAAATAAAAAAAGTTCAAACGTCGTGGTGCACACCAATAATTGATGTGCATGATGTTTGATGTTTGTGTGTTTCGTGTTTCAATGTTAAACGACCTCTCTTAAAGTGAACAAGTGAAGATGATGGGACATAGGCTAAGTTCTGAAGTGCGTAATTAAGATGAGTAACTAAGTCACAGACTAAGTATATTAAAACTTGTCCGTACTCGAATGTTTTAAGTTCGTAGTCCCCGTTAAACGCGACAAGTCAAAACGATTTAAAACTCTTTACTTTAAAAATTTTAAATTTATGTAACACTCGACTATTTTCACATTTGAAAATCCTTTGAAAAACACTCCACCTCCTAAATTTGCCTTTTAGGGAATGAGATTTGGTCAAAAATATTTTCGCAAGATTTTTTAGAGGCTACAGTCGAGTTTTAGTTAAAATCGGCGTCTAAACTGATTTGAATTATTAGATGAAAATATAGACAGTTAAAATGCTGTTTTTACAATTAATTGTGCTGGCGGAAGGTGCACGTCGTTGGTTTGGGAAACACCCAGGGTTGTGCCTATAAAATAAACTGTGACAATTATGTTTCAGTGTTTGTAATTAATTTCGCGTAAATTGACATTTTTCGTATTGAATAAGAGGGTCTAAAAGTTTATACTTCATACTACATGGCGTTCCCTGAACACTTTCTTTCGATTTTATATATCGATACCGTCAATTAATACATTTTACAATATCATTGAAAAAGTCGATACTAGTGAGGAAACATTTGCATATTATCTGTTTCCAAATATCACCCTATGCGTGTCCCTACGTCCGACCGTACTCCCTTCTTTCCTCGCGTAAAATGAGTAATTCCCTTTCGATCCGCACTAAACCCGCTGCTTTACGGCCCTGTCCGTGGCTTATTTGACGATGAAAAATATTTTTCGAATAGAAAACGCGGTCGATTCTTTACGGCCGGAGGGAAAAATAGCGGTGAAATATGTTTGCGGAGAGCTTACTCTTCGAGACTGGATTCACGCGCCTGGCGCGCATCCAAAACCCACAACCTTCGGAACTTATTGAAAAATAGATTCCGCCTTTCGCGAGACACAATGCCAAAAACTATCGCGAAGAGTCAACGCCCTTACTTTTGTATTATGTGTTCTGGAGCTGGCGGGTTTTATCTCTTGTTGTTATCAAATAAATAATAAAACGTCGACAGAATAAAAGTTTATGGACACGGTAATTTAAAATTATTGTGTACGCCTTAAAGTAATAAGAAATTAATTACATTGCAAAGGGGGTTTCCTACAATAAGCATTATATGTTAATTAAATCTATATTTATATAATGCAAATACCACTCACTGACTCACTCATAACGATATCTCATAAACCACCGAACGGATTGGAATGCAATTTGGTATGTAGCTTCCACTATGTGTAGCTCAAGGTGCTCGCTAAGAAATGTTTTTAAAAAATTCGTAATTTTAGGCAGGGTTTGGGGAAGGGGTCAAAATTACTAAAAAAAACCAAAGAACAGATTGGAATGCAATTTTGTAGGTAGCTTCCTCTCGGACCCTAAGTGCTCGCTAAGAAATGTTTTAAAAAAATTAGAAATTTTAGGAGGAGGGGGTTCGGGGGTTCAAAGTTGCTAAAAATCCGCATGTGTAATATGTTTCTTGATATAAATATATATATATATTAATGTACATTTAACTTTGATTTGTCTAACCGTGCAAAGCCTGATCGGGCAGCTAGTTAACTTATAAAATTATAGAGTATGTTTAAATAGGTTTTTATAGTGATCATGAATGGTGTTGGTTTAATTCCTTATGTACTTATATTTCCCTCTTAACCCATAAGTACTACTGTAGGGTAAAATTTCACCCCAGAGAATATTTTTTGAAAGTTAAATGAACTTGTACTATGAGGAATCAGCTGTTCACTTATCTAATCTCCAGTAGACTTCAAATGAGTTGCAACATAGTCGGTTCTTCTTAGTTTAGCTATACTAAGCGTTTGTGGTCAAAATAGACCCTACGAAATTATTTGCGTTCGATGTTTTCTCTCAAACCATGTTGGTAGTTTTGTTTTAAATAGCTGTTTTCCAAGAGGAAATGATACAAAAACGTCAACAGGTATGTTCCAATTGCAAAAAACTCGTTTACAAGTCCATAGCCAGCTCATGTGATGTGCGATGAAATTTTTACGAGGGCAATTTAGTTATGTTAAAATTTAGTTTTGAAATGATAAACATACCTCTTTGTGTGATATAAAACAACCAAATTTTTCATTTTACAGTTTTAAATAATTACAGTTTTTTCACCATGTTTTTCTACTTATACAAATGTAACAATAAATTTCACGTGTGGGAAAAATTACGTAATTTATTTTCCTTAAAAAAAAGTATAGGCCTACTGTAACCCATAAGGAAATAGTAAATAAAAGGGTTGCAAACATTTTCGTGCTTTCAAATGTTATATTTGAGCTTTTAGATCAAAACATATTTTGGGGTCGAAATCTACCCCACGGTAATAGTAGCATTAGTGAAAATAACAATAATAGTTGAGGGTTAACGCGTAACCAATTTAATAAATAAGCTATTAGTTTCTCAGATGTGCTTTAGTCGCACAAGTGTCACATGTTACATGAACATTCAAAACTTTTAATGTAATAATCTACTCTTTAGCAGCAGAACAAACATATTTAAAACCATAGGGTGGTCTCGACGCCCTTCTAAGGAAAATATAATTTTAAGCAAGTGTTTTAACTTCGCTAATTGGCAGCCTATATTTTCCGTTAAAAAAATTACTTTAATCTTTACTCAATAGACGGTCAATAATAATTTCTTTGAGGAATATTTTAGTTTGTATAAAATTTTGTAGTTATATAGTTTATTGTAACAAGTGAATTAGATTTTATTATTTATACAAGATTTAATTACAGTGTTCAGCAGTTGGTGATGCAATATTTCCATTTCTTCCTCAAATATTGATAAGGATATTTCCTTCAGAAAAACTCTTGTCACAGATATCTCAGTTTCTATGAAAGTTGTAAAATCAAAAATAAGCTCTTGAATTGTATATGTTCTTAAACGAATTTCAAGGCTCATTCAGCCATTTACAGTTTAATACATAATTGTGCATGTATTAACAAGGCAATAATGTAGATTTAACATAATATGCAAATATCACTATTCATCAAACCTTAATTAAAAACAAAAGGCAGTATTAAAAGGTTTCAGCTATTTGAAAAGTAATGTGAAAGGATTTCTGTTTTACCAAAACATAGGCCTAATTTAGATTTTTTATTGGTTGATTGTTTATAGGCCTACTTTATTATACAAATTCTTACTGTCGTGTCATCGAATTTATTTTGTACTGGTAAATCCCCGTGAAAATAACAGGCGGATTAATTAGATACACATCAGAAATACATAATTTATACCAAAAACAACAAACTTTATCTAGGAGTACCTAACTATGTAGACGGGGAGTTTTAACTCGATAAATGTGTACAATTATAAGGACTATAAAACTGTAGGAATATTTGTTAAGATCTTGTGTTTATGTATATCTGTAAATATATAAAAACGAATACCACTCACTCACTCACTCACTGACTCACTCATCACGATTTCTCAAAAACTAAAGAACGGATTGAAATGAAATTTGGTATGTAGCTTAATCTACGGCCATAGGCGCTCGCTAAGAAAGGGTTTACAAAAATTCGAAATTTTAGGGGTGGTTTGGGGTATCAAAGTAACTAAAAATC
Source organism: Philaenus spumarius (assembly GCA_018207615.1). NCBI lineage: Eukaryota > Metazoa > Arthropoda > Insecta > Hemiptera > Aphrophoridae > Philaenus > Philaenus spumarius. The sequence goes on along the minus strand of JAGFPH010000389.1, from coordinate 22,569 downwards.
TAGATTTCTCCAAAACTACTGAACGGATTGGAACGAAATTTGGTATGTAGCTTCTTCTAGGGCCATAGGTGCTAACGAAGAAAAGTTTTCAAGAAATTCGAAATTTTAGGGGGGTTTGTGGGGGGTCAAATTTACTAAATCAAGATTTCTCAAAAACTACTGAACGGATTAGAACAACATTTGGTATGTAGCTTCCTCTAGGGTCATAGGTGCTCACAAAGAAAGGGTTCAAACAAATTCGAAATCTTGGGGGGGGGTTTGGGGCCAAAGTTACTAAATCACGATCATTTGTCGCATTTATTTCGCCAAAATAATTATGCCGGGTCAGCTAGTTATCATATATAATTTATTTAAAGAAAGATAAAAATATTATCTTTTAATGGCCTTTTATTGCATATTGATAGATCAAATGATTTATAAGTTATTAATATTATAGGCTGGCTATATTATTGATTGAAGTTGTAAACATAACCCCAAAGTATAATCTACCCTAGGTTTTGTTTGCGTATTACAGATGATGGGTGAAATCAGCTGTTATATTATTAAGTTATATTATTCCTTCTTTAAATGTTACTCCACGAACGCTCTTACGTATACTCGCTTTTATAAGATTTGATTGTTGTATAGTTTTGTTATTTTATTTTTTGCTGGTCCCAATGGAAATGTTCTATAATACTTTAAACATATCATTTAGGGTTTTTCGCACTAATACCTCAGTTGCTAAATAAGAATGCAGATACATAAAATGGAACAAGCTCTCATACAAATGCATTTAAATAATATCTCGCTTTTGTAAAGTGTTCAACTACATTTATAACCTCGTCCCATTAAGTTTTAATTTCAACTCGAAGTATGAACACCAATAAAACTTAGTTTTGTTCAAAATACCTATACAACCCTTTGCTATTTTAAAATTTAGTTGCACATTAAAAGAGTGTTCACATCGTGGTTTTTTGTACTTTCGTTTTATTTTTTAAACAATCGCCGTGTCGTCCTGCAAAATCTTCCAATAAAATCCCTAACTAAGCCAATTGATTCCTAACAAGTCCGACGTCAGAAAACACTAAACCAACATATTGGCCGGCAAATAAGAAACTAAGGGTCAGACGAGGGGTAGCTTCCCTTGAGGTGACCTAAAGGCGCTTAAAGCACTTAGCAGAGTCAAAGGTTCGACCTTATCGGACGAGGGCGGGAAAAGTATCCCTATTAAGAAATAGCGGTCACAAGTTTTCATTGCTCCGGATTTAGCCGATGCTCGCATTATCTGTCATCTAAACTGACATTACAGATTTTAGACCACTTTGTTGCCAGTGATTAGATCTTAGTGACTGTTTATTGATCTGTTTCTTTCCTTCTGTGGGAAAAGTCGGTGTCGGTTCCTTCTTACATTGTTTCGGGTCGACTGGCAGGTGTTGGCCGTATTCAGGTGTAGAAATGTTGAAAAGTATTCTCGGATACGTTGCTTCCTTTACATAATGAGCAGATTCGCTGAAAGACAACCGCTCGCCTGCTTAAATAATGTTTTGGTTGCTTTACATTTTATATTATTACTAAGGCACGTCCACTCTCCTGCCTAAACCATATTTTCCAATATATTCGCATTTAATATTATTACTAGAGAACATCCACTTGCCTACTTAAATAATATTTATGTACAATTACATTTAACAATATTTCTAAGAGACATCACTCTCCAACTTAAACAATATCTTCGTACATTTTATATTATTACTACGGGACATCCACTCTCCAGCTTAAACCATATTTTGTTATATATTTGCATTTAATATTATTACTAGAGAACATCCACTTGCCTACTTAAACAATATTTATGTATCATTACATTTAACAATATTTCTAAGAGACATCACTCGCCTACTTAAACAATATCTTCTTTTCATTTTATATTATTACTAGTGGACCACCAATGTTTCGCTATTGCTTGTTTTTATTTAAAGGATAGTTATCTAATTGCATTACATTGACTTAAGTAATCGAATTGCAAAATGGTTTTTACGCCACTTAAGAATATACTGCACAAATTTAGATTTATAGTTTGTAAACCTTTATAGATAATACAGTAAACCTTTTGTTTACTTTTACCAAATCTAAAAAAACTTATTGTAGTGAAGAATTGTAAAAATCCTCATTCTAAATTAGCCCAATTGGTTGCAAACAAACGTGTTTTGGTTCATTGTAGGCCTAACGTAAAATTATGTTCAGTTTTTTCCCAAATCAGTTGTTTTGTATATATGTAAAAACCAACTTTTGAATTGAATGAAAATATAGTAAGCATTTTGATTTTTGTTTGCTTTAAGTTGGTCAATCTAACCAAAACAAGCTGGAGGTTTTGAAGAATAATAAACTGATTATAAATGCTGATTAAATGCTGATTGCTATGATAATGAATGTAAACAAACATGTATTACTAAGCATTTTATTTCAACAGCACAATTGTGGTCTTGAGTTCATGGAAAAAAAGGAAACTCAGTTCAGGTTTTCCAGGAAACTTTTCACATTTTTCTTTTCATAAAAACTTAATTCGGAACATTGAAAATATTAAGAACATTTTAAAACAAGAAATAGCAAAATTAGTCCAGCCGTGCTCAAGTGACGCGGTTACCAACGAAAAGCATTTCATTTTTATTATAGAGGTTACTGCACTTAGCTTACTAACACTTAGCAATAGGCTTACTTACACATATTTTTGTCAGCTTTTATTAAAACCAAGCTGTTAGATCAATATACGGGTTGGTCTGGACCTAATATTTTGGGGTGATAGAACAACATAAATACACAATTTACAAAATTATAAATTAAAAAAAAATTGGTAAGCCCAAAATTACACTATGAAAAGTCTTTCTTTTGCATAACTAAAATACCACTACTTTAACTTGCAGCACTATTTTACATAGCATTATTTTAATGTCAGATAAATAGTACAATGTAATCCTCATTTAAAAAAAAAATAATAATAAATAAATAATAATAATAATTTAGAGACAGTGTTTATTACGTACAAATCATTAACTGAAAGAATTTCTAATATCTAATAAATGATCACCTTAAATCACGAACAGATACCTTAAATCGTTTGTTTAAGTGGATGAGTGAAGAAGATTTTTTTAAATTGTGTATTTAAGGGTCTGCTGTAGTGGCGGCCATCTTGGGTTTTTATCCCATAAGAGCAATGTTAAATTTCAAACCATTTATTTCGTTTATTTTTTATCATAAAATTGTTTGCAAGGTCTCATTTTAAGCACAGTCACAATACGAATCCGTCTTGAAATTTACATTTTTTTTAAATGCTTTTGATTTGTTATGTAATTGACATTTTGTAAGTACAAAGTTTGAATTTTTTTCCTGACTCAATACAAAATTAATAATCACATATAATATTTCTCAAGGCCATTTTTATGTCGGTACGCCATAACTATCTTAATACATCATCAAATTACATTAATGAGGCATCATTTTAACGCTTTCCTTAACCGCTACACCGGAAAAATATGCAAAATACAATTATACGAAAAACAAGAAATAAAGGACCAGTAAAGGAAAGTAACAGTGATGTAAGATCAAGTAAGTTGTAGGGATATTTTCCTGGCGTTGGCAACACTTATGATAACAATACCCAGCTAGAGAGCTGCCGTTACGCCACTACATTGCTATTTTTAATTAATTGTAAGCGTTGTTATAAACAGCATTGTGGCTACACCTATTTGTTGTTGTTTATCTTCTGCAAGTTAGTAAGTTGTTTTAAAATATATAATAACAATAACAAAAGTATTTCTCTTTAACATGGATTTAAATTAATAAAACACTGTTAGTAAGTTAGAATGCAAATGCTTCGCACGGGTCAGCTAGTGAAAAATAATTTGCAAGCCGGATCCGAAATTGTATAAAGAATATTCAGTTTTTTTTTTCAACACTTAATTACAAAAGATAGACTTATAAAATGGTTTGAAATGAGGCAATATCAAAGCGTTCAGTTGCAAGAAATTGCACTGTTTAGATAGGGATACAGTGAGAAGCGGTTGCGTTTCCGGTTGGTTTCTCATTTACTGGAGCAGACCCTTCAGTTGCATTTATGTTTTTCTATCACCCAAAAAAATTTTAACGCTAGGTCCAGACCACCCCGTATAAGTGTATATTACTTCAAAGCTAAATCAATATTACTTAGATCCCCAGGTTTTATAAGAAGTTTGTATCTCTACATTTTGAAAATAGTACTGGATAATATAAAAGCAAGAAAGAATTAATTGATTTTAAATCATTAAATCATATACGATTGACGAATATTTTTAAACTATGTTACCGTACCTTAGACGAAGCATAACGTATATTCTAAAAATGCTGCCTTTATTACAACCAGTAGGCTATGTTTTCTAAACATTATTATTGACCTAACTTTAAGAACATACATCACTTACCAAAGTCAGTTCAGGATTAGCAGAGCATTCATTATACTTTTAAAAGATTTAATACACCTTCATCCCACTTTCAAGTCAGTAACGGGACTCACATCAGCTGTTTTCGACTCCCTCGTTTTGCTTCGCCCCTGTTCCCAAAGCGGAACATCCCAATTCGAGTTACAATAATAATACTTATCGTAAAAATTAAAGACAAGCCAAACGGAGTGAATCGAGTTTTTTTTAAATACCCTTCAAGGAGGGCGAATATAAAGACGTCGGGGTTTGCAAAAATAGGAGAAAAGAAAAGCGATTCAATTAATTTTTCCATTGGGAATTTTGTCGGAGGAAGTCGTGCGGCAACGGGGATGTAGATGAGACGGAACATGTTTTGCGCTCTTCTCTTCTCTAATGCCTTTCTTTTGTCAAATTAAAGTTGAAATTCATGTCCCTTCTTTAACGCGAGACGAGGGATTGATGTGTGATTTGGATTTTAATCAGAAATAGCAGTTAGTGTCAATTGTTATGCGTTTAAAAAGTTATATTTTTCTCTTGTATGATAATAACGATCAAATTTACATTGTGTGTAAGACTTGTAAACCGAGAACAAAATGGTTTTTAATAAAATTAGTTTGTTTTAAACGAAATTAAATACAACCTTTATACTAAAATGTGCAGATGTGGAAAAGACTAAACCTATAAAGTTTCATTGCAATCTAACGGATGGTTTTTTAAGTGTTTAATGAGCAAAAGAGACTTGGAGTTACAAATTTAAAAGTTATTTCAACGAACAAATCAAACACTTCTTTTTCTGAAACAGGGTGTAAAAAAACATTGAAATGAATAGCTTGTCCAATTTTTAATGTTTTTGTAATGGTTTAACAATTTACATAGGTAATAAGTCTTAATTACGTAGAATTTCATAAAAATATCTCATGCAATTACTCATAATTACTTCATGCAATAAAAATATCTCAAAACCAATAATATTAATTAACATTTAAAGAGTACAAACGACTTTTCTCAACTAACGAAATAATAATTATTATTATAATGCTTCATTTTATAAACAGAAGGTTACAATTGGTTTTGATATAAATTAAGACATTTCTTCTTTTTTTTTTACGTCTGTTGATTGGTAGACTATAGATAATAAGAACTAAGACTAAGGCTAAAAATTAAAGGAAGCAGTAGCGGGACTGCCAACAGAAGTGAAAACTGTAATGAATATAAAGCGTCGGTCATATTGGTTTAAACTGAAGTTTGATTATTTTAACACTACCAAGTAAACTATTTTAACATAACTTACAAAAAGAGGAAGCACAATGTCCATTTCAAAGGTATTACCAAGTAAACTATTTTAACACAACTTACAAATGAGGACTCACAATGTCCATTTCAGAGGTATTGCCAAGCAAACTATTTTAAAACAAATGACGAAATGAGGAAACACAATGTCCATTTCAGAGGCAATACCAAATTTGATATTTTAACACGACTTACAAACAGAGGAAGCACAATGACCACTTCATTGGTAGCATGCATGTATTTTATATCGTGATTCGATTGTGGTACGGTACAGTGAGCGAGATTTCATTGGAATACCCACGCAAAAAGTGCCGAATGGGCCAAAAGAAGTTTTCACTTAAAAAATAATAAGAAATAGTTATCATAATCACGACACCCATACATAATTACACACACAAACACGCACCCCCCCCCCCCTACACACACACTCACTCACAAAGTACTATTTACTAAGTAGTTTATTTTCTTTTCGTAGCCGATGATAACTAAAAATTAACTAACTATAACAACTAAGTAATGATTGCCAACAATAATATAAATATTAACAAATGATTGTGGGAGGGGAGGGGGCAAGACATGAAAATAAATAATCGTACCAATAATAGTCGAATTAAAGGATTAGTTCCCATCTATATGTCCAAGCCTGTTTCACGTCCCGAGCAGCAAATTTCCAAGTTTCCCGTTGTCGAAGAAATTCCTTCCAACTCAACTCCAGTTTCCAAAATGTTCGCTTTCTAATTGTTCTCAAGATTGGACAAATCGCAAAAAATGGATTAAAACTTCCATCAACATCTTCTTTTGTGTTCAAATTGTAATTCTCCCTCCATCCAAGACCTGCAATTTATACCAACTATTGATATACTTTTACTTTCTCACTATACTATATATAGTATACAGAAATTATAATAATCGCCAAAAAAATCGATGTTGAGATTTTTGTGAAAATATCCGTTTTGGGACCTCCTGAGTAAAAAAAGTGGTTTTTACAAAATGTCTGTCTGTATGTCTGTATGTATGTCTGTATGTCTTTATGTATGTCTGTATGTATACAAAGATAGAGCGAAAACTATTCGATCGATTTCAAACAAATTTGCACCAAACATGTCAATTAAGCCTATATAGATTCTCGAAAAAGGGTTTTGAAAATTTTTGAAAATTTTTGGCATAAAAACCACCAAAAAATCAGTTATTATTTTTTATAAAAAAAACGGCTCTAACGATTTTGATCAAATTTGGCTTATTTGTAGCCCTTAATGTACCCTACCATATGCAGAAAACCGTATCTTTCTAAAAATTCTTGTTTAGCTAATAATAATAACTGATTTTTGGGGGTTGTTAGGCCAAAAAGGGGATTGTTTTTCAAAACTTTTTTTCGTGCATCTCTATACAGGCCTAATAGACGTGTTTTGTGCAAATTTGTTCGAAATCGATTGAATAATTTTCTCTCTAGCTAATAATAATAATATTTATTAGTTAATCTCCTACTTTAATATCACCTCTCCTACCCCACCTACTACAATTATGAAGTCACAATGAATCTGTTTAATAATTTAAATATGTTTGTGAGAAAGTATGTGCCAGTTCCTAGTACCGTTTATTTGTTTTTAAATCCCCTGCATTGCAAACGATATACATGATTTCCTCAATTATCGAAACACAAATTTGTTAAAGTTTTCTGTATGTCAAAGTATAACTGAGTAGTTAAAACAAACTAAAAACTCAATATCTCAACGATTGTTTAGAATGATTAAGATAATACTAAACCAAAATATTAAGGTATTACGTCAGCAGAGTGGTGCAGTGGTATAACGCACTCGTTCAGTTCTATACTACTTGCGTTCAGTTTACTTGAAATATGCTACACCCCGGGCTGTATTCATTACTCTAACTGGCATAGTTAAAAAAAATGGAATTATGGTAGTTAATTATTCTTGATAATATGCACTTTTTGTATTTATTTTTACGAAAGTAAACCAGTTTTAAAAAACGAGTCGCCATTCTTAAAACAGTAAAGGCCAGTGTTTGATTGTTCGTTGTTGAGGGAAAAGGATATGTTGTTGTAAGTACAAGAACAAGTACAAGGATTATTATACACAAATGAAAAAATGTTAATAAATTTTATATTTTTGTACTTAAATGAATAACAAAGTTTATATTTTATATTGATCACGAATAACTTTTAACCTTTAATTATATCGTAAGTTTTAGAGTATGGAAATTACATTAAACATATTAATGTTATGTTTTTCCTTGGTATAACTTAAAATTAAAACTTTTCTTAATGTAACGTCAAGACAATTCAATTACTTTCATTAAAAACAAAGCCTGAGCTAAGAGGACCTGTATTTTCCAAATCTACCTTGATCTAATAGTTACTTAGAGCTTATCGAGAGGTACCTTCTAAGCCCTTGTCCGTGGTAATCCTCTGTCTTGCTGACCGTCCCCAATTACGGCCTCCCTTCTTTCAAACAACCCTACCCTGCGATCATGGCTCGTGTAGTTTATAGTAAAACAAATGAATTTACATTTTAAATGTTAGGTTAAAGACGA
>JAGFPH010000388.1:600285-611004 GCA_018207615.1 Philaenus spumarius | reverse complement strand
ACTGCGCTTCGCGAGTTTGCACCTCGACCTTGCGCCATCGGATTATGAACTGCGCTTCGCAAGTTTGCACCTCGACCTCACGTCATCGGATTATGGACTGCGCTTCGCGAGTTTGCACCTCGACCTTGCGCCATCGGATTATGGACTGCGCTTCGCAAGTTTGCACCTCGACCTTGCGCCATCGGATTATGGACAGCGCTTCGCGAGTTTGCACCTCGACCTTGCGCCATCGGATTATGAACTGCGCTTCGCGAGTTTGCACCTCAACCTTGCGTCATCGGATTATGGACTGCGCTTCGCGAGTTTGCACCTCGTCCTTGCGCCATCGGATTATGGACTGCGCTTCGCGAGTTTGCACCTCGTCCTTGCGGCTTTAGATCAGAAGCTGACCCTACGGTAAATCTGACGTGAAATTGAACCTGGTACTTTCGTGGTATTTTACGCCTTGACTATTTTGGGGGAACTGGATGGGCTATTAGTTCGTGTAAATGTGCAGAATAATCTCATATATTTATTTTTTTAGATAAAATAAAAACAACTTTAATTCTAGTACGAGAAATCTATAAACAAAACATGATTCCAGTTGTTGGTTCATTTTTGGCTAACGAACTAGTCCGAGTGACTTAGAAAACGAACGTGTGTACCAACCAAATTTGGACCAAATCATCAATAAATCACGGCCATTAGATTGATAACACATAAGTACGTAATATACATATGTATATACCTACAATTATTTCTTGTGATACCGCAAAACGTGTTCTGGGGATCATGTTCGGTGCTCATTCCCGAAATTAGGTCTCACCATAAGAGTCACTGCAATAGCTCATCTTTCCAATAGAAATTCGCTAAAACTAACTGTTACATCCATCGCATTGTCGAATCTGTCTATTACATACTGAGAGATACTTCAACTATAAACTGTTAAAACGGGAAGGAAAAACGTTTTCGGCCGCCATTTTGGATAGGGTAGTCGTACCTAATTTCACTTGGTATCAAAATGTTGTTTATTTGAGGACAAAAAATGATGTCATAAGCCCTAAGAAATTTGAGTTGCCTCCGGCAGAGACTACCTGGTCTTGACTGTTTGTGAAAGTAGTTACTAATTCATCAGAAGACAATCTTAAATTTTCGTCTTTCTACATTCCGCTGTCTAAAGAATACGGACTGGGTCCAATACTTTTGGAACACTCTGTGTTGATATCACCGCTTAAGGGTCTGCTCCAGTAAACGAGAAAGCAACCGGCGACGCTAGCGATTCACTTTATAGCCGTATCTAAAAAGTGAAATTTCTTGCAGCTGAGCGTTTTGAGATTGCCTCATTTAAAACCATTTTATAAATCCATCTTTTTAATTGAGTGCTGAGAAAAAAAAACTGAACATTTTTTATAAAATTGCGGATCCGGCTTGAGATTCACTTTTAATTATAAATTGTTTATTGTGTAAAGAAAAAAGTTTAATATTTGTACTTAAAAAAAATGTCAATTACGAGAAAAATGAAAGGGATTTTAAAAAAATGTGAAACGCAAAACGGTTGCGTAATGCTATGTTTAAAATGAGACCTTGCAAACAACTTTGTGAAAAATCGAAATAAATAGTTTTAAATTTAACATTGGTCTTACGGGATAAAAAGCCAAGATAACCGCCACTACCCCCTAAGGACCTAAGCAGACCCTCAAAGATATGACCTCAAGTTGGTGGAGTAAATATTGAAATTTAGTGTTTAAAAGAAAGTGTAGGCCTATAAATAGTTTAAAAATGTGAATTATCAATTTACAATATTCTTACATAACTCTCTCATTAAATATGTTCAGTGATAGTACGAAAATCAGCTGTTTACTGTAATATGTACATCCAAACTTCCATGTAAGATATCGCCGTTGCCATTGCAGCGGTTTTCGTAGTCTGAAGCAATTCAGCATTCTATTTATTTAGGTTAGCCTGTAATAACAATTTAAGAGGCTTAGCAACTTTTAACTTTAAAAACTTCGTGCAAAACACGATTATACAAAGTGTATGTTTTCCCTATTTTAATTGAGAAAACTCCCCAATTATTATTATCAGTTCGTAAATAACCACTGCCTTTGAAAAGAATACTTTCTTTTCCTTTTCGAATTCAAAGCGAAATTTCGATTCCGCCTCGTTTCCTAGAGTCTTTTTATCGCCTTAATGTAAATAATTACTTCTCGTTCCAGAAAGATTGATTTCGTTTTGACGCGGCTCAAGTCGAACGGCTTTGTACTCCGTTTTACTAAGGCGTAACTTTAAATTTGAAATTCGTTTCCTATACTTAAAGGGGGGGGGGGGTTCTGAATAACCTTCATATCCAGAGTAAAATATTGTATAGGAGCTATTCGACATTGAGCCGGGATCGAAATATTCTCATTTTTTAACGGTAGCTACCTTATAAATACCTTTTGACATAAAACTGTATGAATTAAAAAATTTATATTTTCTAATATAGGTTAGGTAAGATAAGCTTATCATATGAAATAGGGTCAGACTTTGTCCTGTATATAAATACTGTAAATAAATGTGTATTTAATTATACAAATAGTTTTTACTTTGCTTACCTTTATTTTCTGAACTGGGCAAGTGCTTCTTATTAGTTTATTTTTATTTCCAAAACATGCATTTACCAAGAAGAATCCTTACTAGTTTGTATTTTGTATTTTAATGCACGTGATTTCAACGTTGTAAGATATCAAATCTGTAAACAGATAAAACAGAAATAGGTTTGAAACTAGTCGTACATAAAACCTGTACAGTAAATGTTTCAGAATTGAACAATTTGTAAAAGCAATATAGTTTTATAGCCAGACTGCAAGGCGTTGTCAATATGTTTTAGTGCAGCTGAAGAATGTTTCATATTGTTTTTGCTTTGTAATTCTGTATTTTGTAGAGAAGATTGGCTAAACACGAACAATACTTAGTTGGTTAGTGTCATACGGTCTCTTAATAACATGTTCAATTTTTTTAATCATCATATTAAGGCTCTTCCTCGCCTTGGAGAAAACTCAGAGCGAACAGTGCGATAAGAAACTTTAAAAAGAAGAACTAACATCCAAACTATATATTATACTTTGTCCGAACAGACGTGCGCTCTAAACCATAAAATCGACCCTCGCTCCCACACGCGCAGACACACTCACACGGCCTACCTGCTTAATGGTTCTGCTATGAATCACCAACTACTAACCCTGTTTCTACAAAATCACATTTTTCTAACAGTTAAGTTTACTTAATTTTTACTTTAAGTACTGAATTCTTTATATTATTCCTCGCAAAATGAATCCAAACAGGTTGCAATTGTGACAACTCTAAGTGGTTTTACAGTCAGTAGGTTACAAAATCATAAGTGACTACTTAAAAATGGTTATTGAAATTTTATTTGAGAAATATGTTATGCCAGTGTTAGTTTAATAATATTATTTTCTTGATTTATCAGTAATTGTACAGTAACATTTAAAACGCATTTGTATTTATTTTTATTTTATTTTACTTTAGTGTTCACTGTTATATTGATTCTGATTAGTTTCTTCTTTTTTTTTGAAGACACGGTTAGTTTTATGTTTTACTAGCTGACCTGTACGGCGTTGCCCGTGGTGGTTGGTATTTTCAGTCTTTTTAACGTAATAATTGTATTCTTTTTAAGTGTTCAGTCAGTGAGTGGTATTTGGCTTTTATATATCTTAAATAATTAGCCCAATAATTGGTGTTTTAGTTCATTGTAGGCCTAACCTAAAATTATATTCAGTTTTTTATCCAAATCAGTTGTTGATCAAAATCAGCTGTTTTAAGCTTTTCATACGAACAGCTGTTTTTTGTGCCCCTGATAAAATCAAAAGAAATCTTTCTTCTTCTTCCTTAAGATTGACCTTCCACAAGATTAACATTGAAACTTTGAGGGCCACTGGGGCGTGGCCCTAATGTTCAGGACTTCGGTAAATGGCCTAAAACCTTCCCAGGGTTAACCTGTGTTACTATGCAAAATTTCAAAGCAATCGGATGGACGGTTTGGTAACGCATAAAGGACAAACATACAAACAGACAAACGTACAAACAGACGGACATACATTGAATTTTATATATGTTTTATAATATTATTTTATTGATTTATCATTTATTGTACAGTAACATTGTAAAATGAATTTGAAATTATTTTTATTTTACTCTTAGCATACGTTCACTGTTATATTGATTCTGATTTTGTTTGTTAGTTTTTTGCATACTTTTGAAATCACTACTAGAATTACTGTAATTATGTATGTTATTGTGGTCGTGTTAATTCAAATAAAATGTCAATAACCATTTTTAAGTAGTCAAATTTATGATTTTGTAACATGCTGACCTTAAAACCGCTTAGAGTTGTCACAAATGCACACTGTTTGGACTCATTTTACGAGGAATAATATATAGAGTTCAGTAATTAGAGTAAAAATGAAGTAAAGTTAACAGTTAGAAAAATGTGATTTTGTAGTTGGTGATTCATAGAAGAAATATTAGCGCCAGGCAGGCAGTGTGAGTGTGCGTGCGCGTGGGGAGCGAGGGTCGATTTGATGACTTAGAGCTCTCTCCTGTTTGGACAAACTATACTATGACCTACACGAATTCATTCCTTCTTTGTATACAGGGAGTCCCACGATTAAAGTGTCAAACTTCGGAAAATTGTTCTATGGGTCAAAATAAGAAAAAAAAGTTCATATGGCGCTTCGTTTTCTAGATATCCGCCATTTTGTTTTTGTATAAAATAATTCTTGCCTAGAGAACGGTTTGACTGATTGAGTTCAAACCTGTCATGAAGTTTAAACTAACAATGATATAGCAGAAGAAAAATAAGCGATTAAATCCATGACGGCTGTTTGAAAATTTTAAAGCGAAATTACTCAAAAACCGTACATTTTAACAAAAAAATTTCAACACACCTTTTTTGTAGCCCTTTTGATTCCATTTCGGATTGTCTAACTGTAGCAAATGTACATATTGCTGTGTTTACTGTGTTGGTATAGGACGCCGGGTTTAATAAACCAATTATTACACATAACTTAACTATTATCCTATATCCGATTGTTTTGTCTGTGTAACTATCCGATAGTGAATCAAAAGGGCTACAAAAAAGGTGTCTTAACATTTGTTGTTTTAAAATGTGCAGATTTTGAATAATTTAGGTTTCAAATTTTTTTTAATCCGCCGTTTTGTAACTTATTATTGGATTTATTCGTTTATTTTTCTTGGGATTTATCATTGTTAGGTTAAACTTCATGCCTAGTTTGACCTCAATCAGTCAAACCGTCCTCTAGATAAGAATTATTTTGTACAAGAAACCAAATGGCGGATATCTAGAAAATGAAGAGTTTTTGGGTTTGTGTTTGCATGAACTTTTTATCTTATTTTGACCCATAGATAGATTCCTTGAAGTTTGGTACTTTACTTATGAGACACTCTGTATACTTCTTGTGATTTGTACCTATCAGACATTAATTAACAAGTTTTAACTTCTCATCAAACCAGCTTGCACGAATAAACAAATCTACTAATTGTTTGAGAAAATGATTTTAAATATACGAGTTAAAAATTTGCAAATTTTACTACAACTCACAGATTCACTAACTCACCAATATTATGAAGTAATTTCTGTGTTGATGGAGATTTAAAATTTGACATGATGGTAGTAGGTTAAAAGTAAAGAGAATGTCTTTATTCAAAGGACTTACATCAGGCCCGATTTAGGCAGGGGTTTAGATATCATTTGAAGGTTTTCTTGTTCTAGGTACATTCATTGTTCTCTTTTTTCTTGTAACCCAATTTAAAGTCAGTCCTCAATCTGAATAAAAATTGGGTGAAACACGAAATGTACAGTGTGATTTAAATAAAATGAGTCCGAGTACAGTCAGTGACGTGAAGGGAAGCGGGACGGACGCACATTGCTGGACTGAAAACGTAGTCTCAGCGTCTGCTAATCGTTCATCAACCTCCCCTACTCTGAGCACCGTACAATACAAAATATAGAAGTGTTTTTAAGTAAATAGGTTGGCTAGTAGCATCACAGGTTCAACGCGAGACCTTTGAAACATGCGTAGGCCTACATAAGCTCAATTTTTGGATTCTACTTATACATGAATAATCAGGGAAAAACTTAGTTTACACTTTGCCAAAACTAGGTCAGTTTTCTTCTTTCTCGTTGCTACAGCAGTTTCACATCAACAGAAGGCATCATCAGGGGTAATACACTTATAACAAAAACACATTTACTACAAATTCATAAAAATACGCATGAAAACACACACAAAATTGCGTACCGATTCAATATTGTTTGTTATTTCAGGGTAAACGTTATGTTCTTATTCTAAGATTACAATTTGTAACTTAGAATAATAAATACCAAATCAACATCCAATTTTGTGTGTTACCGTGCGAGTATATATGCTTGTGTAGTGAACTTGTGTTTGTTGTAAGTGTGCTACGCCTGATGATGCTTTCTGTCCAGACGAAACTGCTGCAGCAACAGGAAAGAAGAGAAACTGAACCACTTTTGACAAGGGATGTTAAACCAATGAATACAGAACTTATAAGAATCGCAACGCCCATGTTAAAGATTCAGCCTAGTTTTATTTGAATCTGGCAAGCTTAGCCCGGCAGCCACTAGGTAGCGAGAGTGCTACTGTCGTCGGTGGGGCAAGTGCGAGTGAGACAGAGAATGAGCCAGCCATTCTCTGTCTCACTCGCACCTGGCGCGGAGGATTGATGAATCACATACGGGTGGAAATTTTCAGCCAGCGCTACCTGACGCCTGACGCGCTAAGCTCGATTTGACGGCAACCAACAGAGATGACTGTTCTCCATAAGCGTTGGTCTTCTTATAAGTTATGTATTCATTGGTTAAACCAATTTAAATCAGCAGTTCGAAGGGCAAATATGGGATCGACTTTCCTATTAAGAAGGGTTTATATTGTAATCAAATTATGAAAATAATTGTTGTAAAACCCCCAAAAATGCGTTAATAATAAATGTTTACTTGATCAAACATTTTAGTAAAAGGAGTTGAGGTCGATTTATTTCAATTACGTGGTATAAGACAAAAGCACAAAAAGACAATGTAAGGTGTTTTACAACATTTCAAGTAGAACAATGGGTTCCGAAACAGGTTAGTACAAAGTATGTTTGCATTGTTTTACTTAAGGCGAAAATGATTCTTGAGTGATTTTATATAATTAGCAGAATATAGTTTAACGAATATCCTTCTACAAATTTGTATTTCTAGCCATAGTTTCGTTAAATTTAGAAGAAATAGTTTCTGTGCAAAAGTAAATAAAAAGTGATGTCCACATGTTTAATTTAATCTGGTAAGTAAAATTGTGTGTACAATTTTCACTCACAGCTTACGTATAGTAGCGACTACGCCAGAGCCGTCCTTAGCAAAAGCATGGCCGGTGCAAAATGTTTTACGGTGCCTTTTTGAAAGTAAATGATCCCCCTCCACCAACCATATTCACAAATTATCATCCCTTCTTACTACCACTGCCTGCACAAATGTCACAACAAAACAAATTTATTTACAGTTTGTTTCAGATATAATTTAAAAAATATTTAAAATTTAAAAATCATCAATTAATTATTGTATTGTTATTAGAATATAAATAATACCAATCTTATATAAACACTAGTTGGCCGGATCCGGCTTTGCACGGACAGACAAATCAAAGTTAAATGTATATTAACAATAAATTTATTACACTATGTATTTCTTATGGGAATTTTTAGTAACTTTGACCCCCTCCCTAAACCTCCCATAAAATTTCGAATTTTTAAAACTCTTTGTTAGCGAGCACCTAGAGCCCTAGAGGAAGCTACATACCAAATTTCATTCCAATCCGTTAGGTGGTTTTTTTTTTAGTAACTTTGACCCCCCCCCCAAACCCCTCTAGAACTTCGATGTTTTTAAAACCTTTCTTAGAGAGCACCTATGACTCTAGGAAGCTTCACCAAATTTCATTCCAATCCCCAATCCGTTCAATTATTTTGGAGAAATCATGATTTAGTAACTTTGACCCCCCCAAACCCTCCTAAAACTTCGAATTTTTTAAACCCTTTCTTATCTGCACCTATGGTCTTAGGGGAAGCTACATACCAGATTTCACTAAAATCCGTTCAGTAGTTTTAGACAAATCATGATTTAGAAACTTTGACCCCAAAAACCCCCTAAGATTTCAAATTTTTTGAAAACCTTTCTTAGTGAGCACCTATAGCCTTAGAGGAAGCTACATACCAAATTTCGTTCCAATCCGTTCAGTAGTTTTTGAGAAATCGCGATCAGTGAGTGAGTGGATTTGGCTTTTACATATATAGACTAGCTGACCCGTACGGCGATGCCCGTGGTGGTTGGTATTTTCAGTCTTTTTAATGTAATTGTATTCTTTTTAAGTGTTCAGTCAGTGAGTGGTATTTGGCTTTTATATATATTGATCTTAAATAATAAAAGCACTATTGTCATAATAATAAAAGTTCTGAAATTATGATTTTAGTTTTGAAGAAATCGTGATTTAATAACTTTGATCCCCCCAAACCCCTTTAAAATTTCGAATTTTTTTAAAACCTTTCTTAGCTAGCACCTATGGCCCTAGAGGAAGCTATACCAAATTGCATTCAAATCCGTTCAATGGTTTTGGAGAAATCGTGAATTAGTAACTTTGACCCCCCAAACCCTCCAAAAACTTCGAATTTTTTAAACCCTTTCTTATCAGCACCTATGGCCTTAGAGGAAGCTACATACCAGATTTCATTAAAATCCGTTCAGTAGTTTTAGACAAATCATGATTTAGAAACTTTGACCCAAAAACACCCCCTAAGATTTCAAATTTTTTGAAAACCTTTCTTAGTGAGCCTTAGAGGAAGCTACATACCAAATTTCGTTCCAATCCGTTCAGTAGTTTTTGAGAAATCGCGATCAGTGAGTGAGTGGATTTGGCTTTTACATATATAGACTAGCTGACCCGTACGGCGTTGCCCGTGGTGGTTGGTATTTTCAGTCTTTTTAATGTAATTGTATTCTTTTTAAGTGTTCAGTCAGTGAATGGTATTTGGCTTTTATATATATATAGATCTTAAATAATAAAAGCACTATTGTCATAATAATAAAAATTCTGAAATTATGATTTTAGTTTTGAAGAAATCGTGATTTAATAACTTTGATCCCCCCAAACCCCCTTAAAATTTCGATTTTTTTTTAAATCCTTTCTTAGCGAGCGCCTATGGCCCTAGAGGAAACTACATACCAAATTTCATTCCAATCTCTTCGGTAATTTTGGAGAAATCGAGATTTAGTAATTTTTCCCCCCCAAACCCCCCTAAAATTTCCAATTTTTTCAAACCCTTTCTTAGTGAGCATCTATGGCCCTAGAGGAAGCTACATACTAAATTTCATTTCAATCCGTTCGGTAGTTTTTGAGAAATAGTGATGAGTGAGTGAGTGAGTGGTATTTCGCTTTTAGATATATAGATAACTACCGTTTTAGAAACAACCCATTTTTCATGTTTTCAAGTAAAACAAAATCGTAAATATAAAGAAGGTCACAAAAGACAATGACATAATATATTTTTATGGTATTCTAAACTTTTGTATCACATACTATAGTAATTTTCTCGAGGTGGCTCGTCACAGTCACATCTCACACACATCGGCAACATACAATCAGCTGTTCTCGGAGCTCGCTACAGGTACTGATTATGTTGCTTTTCTTCGTGTAGCGCGGGGCCTCGCGTCTTGTTCGCATCCTAACCCAGGCTGCTTCGACAATAAGAACCATTCAAATATAGCATGGTCCCAATAAGCACTTTGATAACTAAAAACCTTTCAGTCCAAAATATCAACCTAAAACTATTATGGCGCAAGTAACTTCCCACAGTGAGGGGCCTGGACGGCCGCTCCACCCTAAGAACCGGCTATGAACTCCGCCCCTCGTGAAGATTTGCGGCTGATCAAATTGAAAAAGATTACAGTATTGTATACTGTGATATTTTTACGGAAATTGCGATTGATTATTACAGAGGCAATTAGAACGGGGTACTCCACCCAACGGTATCCTAGATCTTGACGCATACACAGTAGGACCTGGTTTTTGCGTGAAAATCAGGATTTTTTATATAATACAGCGCTATAAACCTAATCTGTTGGTTGTTAGAAACAGTTAATCGATTCTATTACCAACCTGTTGCTATGGTAATTAAAGCAAATGCTTTTAAGAAATTTGTGTTCGTTCATTTTAGGCCTAACCTAAAATTGTGTTAAGCTTTTGATCCGAATCAGCTGTTTTATTTCATCAGATTAGCTGTTTTATTTCATCAGATTAGCTGTTTTATTTCATCAGATTAGCTGTTTTATTTCATCAGATGAGCTGTTTTATTTCATCAGATTAGCTGTTTTATTTCATCAGATTAGCTGTTTTATTTCATCAGATTAGCTGTTTTATTTCATCAGATTAGCTGTTTTATTTCATCAGATTAGCTGTTTTATTTCATCAGATTAGCTGTTTTATTTCATCAGATGAGCTGTTTTATTTCATCAAATTAGGTGTTTTATTTCATCAGATTAGCTGTTTTATTTCATCAAATTAGCTGTTTTATTTCATCAGGTTAGGTGTTTTATTTCATCAGATTAGCTGTTTTATTTCATCAAATTAGCTGTTTTATTTCATCAGATTAGCTGTTTTATTTCATCAGATT
>JAGFPH010000388.1:565040-576587 GCA_018207615.1 Philaenus spumarius | reverse complement strand
ATTCTGACACAAAGGTAAACCACTGATGCTGCAAGGGTAAACACTGTGATAATAGAAGTTGATTCATATTCCCGAAATGTCATGTAGGCCTATTGATTTCAACATATCAATTACCAAATGGTACACAGTAATAAAATAATTTACATCCGCGATAACAAAATAATAAATTCAAAATGAGAATCAAACCATTTCTTTGTAGAAACTAAAGACTTGTTACTCCAGGACTTTTATATTCTTTAACATATTTCCAACAGATGAAAAATTTGTAGGACAAGCTATCTACCCAACTACAACTCGGTTACCGAATTCCACTAAAATTCGATTATCGGTTTTTCAACTATAAAGAGAATCCAGAAAACAATCAAGAGCAAATACTTTGTCCAGAAACGCATCGTATTAAAGGACTTTTTGAAACCCGAGACATACCAAATTGATGTTCTCAGACGCGTCTATTCTTTGTCAAAGCGATGACGTCACAACATAGGATAACGGCTGTTACCATCCAAAAGGCTAAACGATGTGGAATGCGTACTGGACTCAAATAAAATGGATGGCACATACAGAAAGTTTATAAAAGCAAAATATACCAGACACAAGTCTTACCTTAATTCCGAAGTCAAGATATCTGAAATTTTCTTTGACAGGTTATTGGATAATTACAATTAATGTACACACTTATAACAATAACATGAGTTTATTAAGAAAAATTAACACGCCCTTAACATAAAAAGAATGAAAATTATATACGCCCCGAAATGACAGATTGATTTAATTAATTCCCTCCCTTACAAAATTAAAGAAAAAAAAACCCACCCCGTATTTATTTATATTATTTAATTAAAGACTTATGAAAGAAACAACAAAGAAAATTGGATCATTGTACACATAATCTTAACCTCTATTTCATACAAAACTGCTTATAAAATAAAATGGTATGTTATAACTTGGCCAACGTTTATATAAAAAAAAATATGCGCATTGTACGTAATAAAAAAAACTGCAATTCCCAAAGGTATAAACAAAATAAAATAATGTAAAATTTTGTACTTAAAGTATTATAAGAATCATGACGTCATTATAATTAAAAGAAATTTTGATTTTTGACTCTTGGAGTCCGTAGTTTCAAAATAGGTACCTCACCACCCTATTATTTAATACATAACATAAATACAACAACAACCTACTATTCTAATTACATGGAAAGTTAAGCAGCCTTTTTATATTACTAAAATTCACTGACTTTGGTTAACTCATTATAAGTTCATACTGATTTAAAATAGCCTGTTTCTGTTTATTTTTATAAAGAGTTATTGATTAACCGAATTCACTTAGTTTAAGACAGCGTAGAAATAAGTTGTAGTTGCGGAGGTGGAATCACATTTTATTGCAGTTGCATATTGATAAGAGTTGAACTAAGTAGAAACTTGTAGCAGTAACTTAAATCAGGAAGTTAAACCAGATTTTCTCTAAAGAATCAGAACATAATATAGGCATTAGTTACTTTATATAGCCAAAGATAAAATATTATGTCAGAATGAAAATACAGCACGTTTACAGCAGGCATGTTGTAATTTGGCTTGTTGTAAACTGTTTGAACGTGCCGATTTGGTCTAATGTGACCTTATAATACATAAGTTTCACTTTAGTTTAATATCAAGGTTAACTGTCACAGAGTTACTCTTTGTTTCTGGCAAACTGAAACAAATATACTGTTTTTAATTGACTGACTGAATTGTACTTTTACAGGAACTCTTTAAAGCACAAAATATAACTTGTAGCTAATCACACATGGGTTCACTTTAGTTTAAATTATGTATTTTTCCAGGCTAATTATTAAAATCTCTGTTTAGACTATTTAATAGTTGTAGGCTTTACAAAATATGAAAATTTATATGGTTAATTAATTCACAAATTGCTTCTTGCAAAAATACAATAGGTTATACTTAACAAACAGCAACTAATACTAATAACATTTCAAATTATGGAGAAAATTCAGATATCCGTGAGACTAGATGCTACATATTAAGTAAAAATAGGTATTTTACCTGGTATACAGCTATTAACTCATCTTGTAGAGAAAGAAAATACTACATTTTGTGTCGCACTAAGCAAGACATGACCTACGGCGTATCGTTCGATTGACGGAATGAAGACAAAATGGCTAACTTAGCCAATCGGCAATCTCGCGCACGAGAGTCCAGTCAGTGCTGCCGGCTGTGAGTCAAAGGTGTATTACAGCCCCTGCGGTGAAAGGTGTATGTAACCGCAAGGCATGGGTGTAGGTCAAGAAGAGGTAATCGCGCTAAAGTAAGGTGAACGCTACACGGCTTTGTGCGAGTACAATAGCATGACTGTGGTGCTCACTATATCAAAGCCCACTAAAGAATACCGTTGCGAGGCGGCCAATAGGATGGGCGCGCAGCGTTGCCATATCTACTAGCCTCGAACACTCCTGGTATTTACCGTTCGAGGCTTGATCGTACAGTTTAAAGAATTATAAATGCGTTGAGTCGGCCGCAGTCAGTTAGAAGCGCGGGAAGAACGTGACTACGTCGCACTACGGCGATTGGAGCGTTCAAGGTCTCGATGTACACAAGCCCGTCCCTCAACGGTATTCTTTAGTGGGCTTTGATATAGCTCTAGAAGCATGCATAAAACAAAGAATATAACATTTTAAAACTACTCATTAAACACTGTTAACTTTTATTTAGAAATAAAACAGAATACAGTACATGTTAATTGATGTTGGTATTGTTTCAAAGGTGGGTTTACACCTGCGAGAAAAGTTGCGACAGTACTTTTGTGCAAGTGGTGTCCCGCTGTGTAAACACATAGATGCAATTTTTCCTGAGAGTTGGCAACAAGTTGTCCCACGAGCTCTCGCGCGAGCTGGTGTTACTGGTTGCTGCGACGGTTTGTATAAAATCGTTTTACGCTTCACAGCATTCGATGCAATATAAACTCGTGCAAGTACCTTCCATGCTAAGGTCAGTCGGTTTGTCAAACAAATTGGGTCATACATACTTATAGACTTTCTTCTTTATTCAGGGTGAGTATAAAATCCCGGGACTGTTTAGCACGTTCACTGCTACGTAAGTTTCGTATTTCCTATGCTGGGAGCTGACCTTTTATTTGTGTTTTGAAAATACTCCCAATGGGGGTTGGCGTGCGAATCACGCAATACACTGTGTATTGAAAATACTCCCAATAGGGATTGGGGTGCAAAGCACGCATTGCACCGTGTATTGAAAATACTCCCAACACGGGGATTGGCGTGCGAAGCACTCAATGCATTGTTATTGAAAATACTCTCAATATGAGGGTTGGCGTGCAAAACACTGTGCGTCGGCCGCTTCTCATAGTGTTCAGTGTCAAGTTCACATGTGCGTCCTTAGCAGTGAATGCGTTAAAAAGGTTCACAACTAAAATAGCGGCAGTTTAACATTTATAAATGTTACAATGTTGGTTACTGATAACAAAATTAATTGAAAGCCCATCATGAAGACTTCTTGGATTCTTAGTGTCAGTGTTCGTGATTCCGATTCTGGGGGCAGATCCAAGTTGGTTGGAATACTAAACAATTATTCAGCCGTATAAATGCGTCTAGTGTCTTATCTTTAGTGACCTATCAGGTCTTATCTTTAGAATTCTTTATCAACCCTTACGTTAGACGTCCCTTATAGTGGTAGCTGCTTCTCGTGTGCGCCAAAAAATAGTTTCTACTGCTAAAACCCTAAGAATAAGCTTTCATAGCTCTCATATTGCCTGTTAAAAAATATTAAACCATCCCGGAACTTTATAGTCTTTCCGCTCGAACGTGATACCTAAAGGATTAAGCGACTTCTCGGAACTCAACCCCCTCCCTCTTGACCCTCCGCTAGGCCAGTGACAAACAATGACTCACAAATGGTGTCCCACAGCACTACACATTTTTTTTATTTCAAGTTTAAATTTTAAATGTTCATTTTTTTAAATTCTGCTTAACATTCTAAAGAAAATGAGTCTAAACGAGACCAAAATGCTTCATAAACTAGGATAAAAACACACATCTATATACAATAACAATGGAATGTTACAGTTACAGTTTATCATCAGTTTTTACCGAATTTCAGTCGCATTTGGACTCATTTTCTTTAGAATGTTATGTAGAGTTCAAAAAAACTTGAATGTTTTAAATTTAAACTTGAGATAAAAAAATTGTAGTGCTGTGGGACACCGCCACTAGGTGAGTCATTGTTTGTCGCCGGCCTGGCGGAGGGTAGAGAGAGGGAGGGGGTTGAATTCCGAGAAGTCACTTAATCCCCTAGGTATCACGTTCGAGCGGAAAGACTATACCTTAAAACTGAGTTTCTGAAAATAAATTTTCGAAATTAAACCCTTGGTCTATTGGGGGGTGGGGTAAGGAATAAATACTTGGATCCCCCGTAAACGAAGTCTAGCTACACCACTGTTTTCAGGTGTGCAAAGTTGCGTTGCTTTATCTAGAACGGTAAAACTATGTAATATTAAACCTTCCCGGAACTTTGTACTCACCCTGTAGATAGAAATTTATATTGGAAAACGTTAAGCAAGCTTCGATACTTGAAGTAGTGGTCGTTTCAAAGTTAAGTTACAAAAATAACCGAATTTTGCCGGTATTATTTTAATTATATTTAAATTTGTTTGTAGTGTTAAGGAAAAAGACCCCGACGTTTGGCAGGTAAAGTTTTCACTTCATCCTAGAATGGATCGAGTAATAAATACTTTAATTACATTTCTTGCAGTGTTCATTCCAAAGAGTGCAATCAATTCATGCGCTAGACATAATCTGTCAACGTCAAAGAAGTAGATTTATAAGAAATCCTGTTTTGTCGTTTTAACGGTGAGAGTTTTCACCGGTGTTTCTCGTGCTTTTTCTTACATCAGTCTGACAGTGCTTATGAGGAAATACACTGTCAACGTTGCACTTAGAACGTCACTAAAAAAGAAAAATAATCGGAGCCAAGTACCTTCGCTGGAGGCCCTGCCCCAACTGCATTTCCGCAGTTTATTTATTACTACGTAAGTTTTTATTGGTCAAACAAGTTCAAAATGTCCACCAATCATGGATTAAGGAATTGTTGTTGTAAAGTTCTTAAAATTAACCAGAATATTTAACTTAGTTTATTTTAGGCCCTAATTTTACAAGGGCCTTTGTTTGATATCTTCTCAGACCAAGATTTTTAGGAAGAAGAGTAGTGCTCCCACGCGCCGGGAGATAGGCGCAAGACGATAAAGTTGCATCCCCTGGCTCGAAAAATAAAGACAAATTTACTTTAGGAAAACAAAATAACCACAAGTGCTTTTTACAAAATATTTTTTATTGAACCAAACACATTAAGCACCATATTACTAGCACCTAGATCACAACATTTATTTTTTGTTATGTTATATTTTGCTTTGGTTAAAAGTATAAAAATAGTGCTTGGTAACTAGTTGGTTGGGCGACAGGAGTAGGTGGGAGTGAGATAGATTAAATATTACATTCTAGATCACCTGGTGTGCAAAGAAGAATAAAGAGATAATAACGTAAATAACGTATGATGACGGAATAATAGTGGAAACGGTTGTCCAACTATGACTATTGAAAAGTGTTTATATCCTTTTTTCTTTTTTCACTTCCCGCTAAAAATTGAAAATTTTCTAAAATCGTGAAGTTATTGGTTTCACCCCGTTTTTCGAAAATCGAGTATTCATCAGATCTCGACGTTTTGAGGTCCTAGGAATCTTCCCTGACCACTCCCGAGAGGGTATCACCCTGTCTGTATGTATGCGTGTGTGTGTTGGTGTGTGTGTGTGTGTGTGTGTGTGTGTGTGTGTGTGTGTGTATGTATGTAAGTATGTGACCCGCTATACTTTTGAACGGCCGATTGGATCCTACCAAACGGCGTTCTAAAGAGTTCCACCAAACTTAGATTTCCTGAAAATTTCAACTAATTCGGACCGGTAGGTTCTGAGAAATTTCGAAAAAACTAAGAAATACATTTTTTTCAAATCAGGTTTTTTTTTAATAACTTTTAAACGGCTTTACCGATCAATTCCAAAATCTAATCAGCTTTTAACCTTGAAAAGCGACGTCGATCGCTACCGGTCCGGTTAAAATCGGTTAATTCTTTCGTGAGATATCGTGAACGAAAGAAAATAAAAAAAAGTGTTTTTCCTCAATTTCTCCGAAACTTTTCATCTGAAAATTTTTTGTTGTTGATTCTTTCAATGGACTTAAAAAACTGCATCGATTGCCGCAAATCGCATAAAAATCGGTTGATTCATTCAAAAGTTATGGCAGTTCAAAATTTCCAAAAATAGTGTTTGTTGTAATTAAACTTAGCGGGAAGTTACATAGATGGCCTTTAGGGTCAACCGTTTTCCAAATTATTTTTGGGGGGGGGTTCATAAACAAAAACTAACTTACTTTAATTACTTGGTTTAATTTGATGTGAGGAGTGGGTAGGTTGTAATGGATTTTGGGATGGATGAACTATTTGGATGGCGTTTATGAAGGGTTGAAATTGACGAATCTTGATAGACAGCTGTTTTTATAGTGTGATCGTTGGTAAACGTAGCTGATCGGATGTGCACACCCATTTACAGGTTGGTTCACTCTTGTGACAGTAACTTGTTATTTAAGTAACTCAGTCGCTCAAAGCAGTTGACGAGGTGGTTAAACTGCCTGACACCCTCAGGACAGTTGACGTGGGTGATTGAACTGCCTGACACACTCTGATACACCCAATACGCGGAATGGCGTGCGAAGCACGCAATGCTTTGTGAATTGAAGATAATCCCAACATGCGGAATGGAGTGCTAACCATTTTGCAGCTATTCAGCACCGTCGTGAATAGACCTATTTCTCAAATTGTTGGTTGAAACCCAAAAACATAGGCCTATAAACTTAATTTTGGAAATTTGCTCAACTCACGTCAGCGGTTCAGCTGCGTGGTCGAATTATTTTTTCGATTTCATGCCACGCGACTCTTAAGAATTATCAACATCCCGTGGTTTTCTTGAAAACACGTTGTCTTCAATAACACTCCAAAAAAAGAAATCCACAGGGGTTAAATCGGGATATCGTGGTGGCCATCTTGCTGAAAATAGATCTCCTCATTATCTTGTTGTTGTCGTAATTGCCTCAGTATTGGCCTACAAGTGCATCGAAAATTCCAGCTCAACTGTAACCCCTGGTTGATTCAACTCTTCCTCGATTGTTACGTGGGTATTTTCTATTAAGTTATAGACACAATTGTGCATATTAATGGTGCCTGACAGTTTAAAGTTAACAAACTGCCGTAGGACCAAACAATTTTTCGAAACATTCACCTTCTCGTTTTTTATTTAAAATTACCTCACATAATTGTAGTCGACAATCCGGGTCGTCCTCTAATAAACCGTGCACTAATCTTGGCCGATAAAGTTTTCGTCGCATCACTTTATCTGCGTTCAATGCTAAACTCACTAATGGTCTCTTTTTGTGTGCTTTGAATAGATGTCTGAGCAACTAACATTTTGTTTGTAGGAGTGGTAGTGGGAGTTCACGCCATTTCTTTAAAACATTTTCAGGATTTTCGGTCTTCCAAGTACTCTATCGAAATTCACTTTTGTTGGTCGTCTGACACATTAAAAGGCCACAGTTGTTGTATTGCTAGTTTCACATTTTGTTTAAATGTACGTTATGTGTGTACAACTTTTGCACCCCTTTATATGTTACAAATGCAGGTTGTATGATTTGTTTTGAGGTTAGAAGTTGTTGAAAATGAATATTTTTGTTTACAATTGTTTTTGTTTACTTCGTTCTTCAGAAGAAACTACTTAGGCCTACAAAACATATCTAACTGGATCCATGCCATTAGGGATTGTCAACGTTGTAAATGTACAGAGCCTACAATTAAACGTTTTACTCAAAAACCTGAAATAGATTTTTAAAAACAAAAATTAAGATCATACATTTTAATATTAGTATTGCTTGAAAAGTCAACTATTTTAAAACCAAATATTTCAAAGACAGTCATTCAGACAAAACTATATTAAACCATATTAACCTTAAAAGTTGCACTCAAGTTTTCGTCAAAAGTAGGCCTATATTTTTGTAAAGTAACTTTTATGAATCTTTTAAAATAGTATTAGATCGGAGCAATAGTGATAGTTTTAAGGATGTAGACCCAAGTTTTCGGCTGTCAAGAATAAAGTAACCCAAAAGGATTGTAAAATTACACACATTTTCAACGATTTCTAACCTCAACAATGATCATGTAGCTTATTATAATCTGCATTCGTTTTGTAACTCATATACAAAAACAGTCAAAATCCAGACATTATAAGAAGTCTAGATTTTGTTCAAGAATTACAGAAGATGGGCGGTATCCAAGGTCACTAGATAGTAAAGGTTGCCTCATAGTCATGTAAACAAACTCAAACCCCTCGCACAGTTCCCTGTCCAGTGACGTCATTATAGTACAAAAACGCCGCGCTACCATGAAAGATGTATGTTTCGTCGTACAAGTCACCTCATTTTTTTAAAAATAGATGTATTAAACTATTTTTTGGGGTTGCAGTTTTTAAAATGATACTTAAGTTACACATTTCAACATTTGTAATTGTAAGAATATATCTTAACCTTTTCAAAAACATTATGTTTATGTCATTAATTTGCAATTTACAATAATAACAAAAGTATAATCATACAAATTTCAATTTATATTTTTACTGACTAAAATTTAAAGTAAAAAGCTATCTTGGTAATACATTTTAAATCATATAACCAAAAAGCAGTCATTAAAATTGTATTTAACATTTTTTACAGAATAAAATAAGAAAAAATGCAATCACGTTAATACATTTTAATCTATATAATAAAAATTAAATGCTATTCGTTGGTAAGCATCACTTGAGAACGGCTGGACCGATTTTGCTATTTTTTGTTTTAAAATGTTCGTAATAGTCCGTATTAGGTTTTTATGGAAAGACGTTTTTGAAAAAATTCCCATAAAAGTTTCAAATTTGGGAAAAAATGAACACCCTTTTTTATATGAACTCAAGACCAAAACCCACGAAAACAGCTGTTCGGACAATAAACTGCTTAGCAACACAATGTTTGTTTACATTTATTACCATAGCAACTTTACTTAGCAAATTTATAATCAGTTTATTATTCTTCAAAACCAATAGCTTTTACTTCGGCTCGCATTATAATACCAAAGTATTCAAATCATGCGAAAATTTTGTGTGTGTCTGTTTTCCTGTAAACAAGATATAAGCACTCGCAGACGTCGTAGAAAACCAGAATGTGGTACCAGAATGTTCGTAATTTTATTGCGGAGAGTTGAAAAGCTTTAGAGCTTTCTAGCGTGAGTTGTAGCGCGTCGGGGTCACGTATTTGAGTCACAATTTTGAAAATATTGGGTCGAAATTATGAAAATACAGTGTGGGGTATCGTTATATAAGTTTTTGGATACGAAAAAAACTATTTTGAGAGTTAAAAAGTCGTAGCACGTTGAGGGTCACTTTTTTGGGTCAATATTTTGAAAATACAGTGTGGGGTAACGTTTCAACTTATTTTTTTAACTAAATGTAACAAATAAAAAGTAATTTAACTTTAATTTTCTTTCAATTCGTGTGTTCTGTCCGGACGAGCCGAAGTCTCGAAAAAGTGTTCCATATTTCACCAGTTTTAAGTTAGATTAACAAACTAAAAGTAAGCATAAACAAAAATCAACAAAAAATGCTTACTGTATTAAAATTCAATTCAAACATCGGTTGTTACACATCTAAATACTTAGAGATATATGCTGTTTAAAATATAGTTTACATCAAATATATCATATCTATGAATTGTTTAATATTTTTCAAACATATTTTCGCTTTCAAAAATAATAAACAAATTATTTGACACCATTCAAACCATAAACATACATGAGTTTAAAAACAATTATAATGAAAATTATACAAACAATCTAAATGAAACTAAAAACCATTAAAATATCACATTTTTATCTTTATTTTGATATTTAATTGTAGACTATATTTAAATTCTAAACAGTATCTTATAATACTAATCAATATATTTATACACAATCTTAATTTACTTAATAATTTTAGCTTTAGGTACATATTACACTATCAAGTTTGACCAAATATTTGACGAATAACTTATGATAATGTTATCATATGCCCCTTAGCTACATTTTATTCACTTTAAGCTTTAGCTAGAAAAATTATTCAAAGCTTATAATTATTAGACAAAGCTTTTAGTACTAGCTATTGCTTATTTTTATTCACACGATTTTAAGTAATGTCTTAAGTTATAGCTTTTGCTTATTTTTTATTCAACAGACTCATTAAGTTAAATTGTTGAACAAAAAGTTATTTTCTACAATATAAATGCAAAAGATAGCCACAGAGACTACTTTTAAATCAAAATATTACCTAAGACAAAATAAAATTGTAATAACATTTTATAATATGAGTAAGTGGAATTATATTATTTACTATTACAATAGAAACAAAAAAGATCTAGGCCTACCTGTGAAAAGATATATCAGTTCTTCGTTCTTGTTTTGCTTTTCCATAATAATAATTGCAAGTTGCAACCGCACAAACGGAACCACCTTTATATTTATTTATTGATTTTCTAGCCATTGTAAATAATATATTAATTTGTTCTACTTTAAACACTTTATATACACTAATTTAAAAAAGTTTAAGTTTAAAACAAATGAGTAACGCGTATAAACGAAAACGACAAAACCTTGATCAGTGTCTAGTTGTACTAACAACTACGTCACAGCCCCTACTCCACTTTTTTTGATATTTCCCGAATGAGGCAACCTTTACTATCTAGTGACCTTGGGCGGCATCAACACCTGTATATCTGAAGAACAGTTTATTTTTAAAATCTGTGCAATAACGTTACATATGTCTTTAAAATGATAGTTATTTTAGACGACCATGCGCATGCGCTGTACAGCTTCGGTACTCACGAACCACACTCGATTTTATAGGAGTTTATAAGTATTATTACTTATAATTAAAACAATAGAGAAATGTATAAGGGAAACAATTAAAACAGTCATGGCATATTCATATTTACACGGTAGACGTGAAGCCAAACAGCGTTTGTTGTTTTGCTTTGACAAATTGCGTGCAATTTGATGATAAAGCATGTTTCTTAACTATATAATCTGAGTTTTAGATTACGTAGTATTATCAGCTTTCAAGTGATCATCGTCAGGCTCGTCAGCATCTTACTTCTTGTAAGCGCACTATGTTTTGTGGCGGTAGCTAGCGAGTGCAAACCAGCTTTTACTGAAAATGTGAGTTTTACTTGTAATTTGCTAAATTTTAGGTTGATATTTGTCCTGTAAAGAGATATTCTTATAACAATGCGTTTTATTTCCACATGTTTTTGTGGCGACACTGGGATTTTGCGCATTAGCAAAGATACTTGTGTCATTGTTACAGTTTTATATAAACAATATGATTGTTCAAGACTAAACTCTTGTGTGTTAGACAAGAAACAATCAAAAAATTACTGCC
>JAGFPH010000388.1:541304-559558 GCA_018207615.1 Philaenus spumarius | reverse complement strand
TATATTGATTCATAGGATAGAACAAGAATACGATTATTACACAAATTAATATTGAAATATTTGAAAAGTAAAAAAAGTATATTGATTCATAGGATGGAACAAGAATAAGATTATTACACATATTAATATTGAAATATTTGAAAAAGTAAAAATAGTGTCTTGATTCATAGGATAGAAAAAGAATAAGATTAGGGGAGATGAGCCCCTGCGTAAAATATGTTAAAGTTATGAGTACATAAATCAGGAACTATTCATCTAAATCTTCTGTAATTTTTACCAATTTAAAAAATTTTAATACCTATTATAATATTTGAACTTTACCCATCAAATTGTTCAATCTTATTTACACTAGAGCTTTTTTTTTGATCCACTGTCAGGTGTAACAGGATTAGGATTACCATTGGAGGCTAGGCCTAGTCCTACCCTACTCCTTCTAGTGTTGTTGACAAAGTTCTATAAAATTTACTACCTTTTTTCTTATCTATTTAGTTTAAATACTCTATTACTTCTAGTTATTTTGAAAAGCAATAACTATAACAGCAAAAACAACAGAACTCGCTAAATATATCAAACTACACTGACTACTCACAAATGTCTATGAAATAAACATTCATAACAATTTGCTCTGAGAATGTAAACAAAACAATTGAATGGAAAGAACACAACAAAGAGCAAAAAAATCATTCACGGCCTTTTTGATTGTACAAATATGTTGAGAACAAATCAGTCCTACTATATAAAAGCTTGATTTCTAGCAACATAACTGTAATGTCGGGAAATTTTCAAAAATTTATTTAGAATACTAAAAATCATAGTATTTTTATTTTTTATAAATGTTTATGTAAAGGGAAATGAATAATAATAATAAACAATAGTAAAAAATATAATTTTTTTCGAATTTTCCCGTCCATCTCCCCAGTTGTTTGTCTGATTCCGGTCTGTAAACACGTGGTTTGCCTTCAGATGTGTGTTTGTGCTTTTCTGTTTTTATATTATTTTGTTTTTTGACTTCTCAATTTCAGCTCTGAGATGTACAATGTAGATGGTTAAGGTTAGTGGTACATCTGATCTTTACTTATTTCTTTACATTGGCATAAATATCTAGGTTTATGTTCCCTTAGACCAGTGGTCGCCAAACTGTCGATCGCGAACTACTGGTAGCTCGCGGAGGCAAATTTGGTATCTCGCCTACTTCCACGGTGCACGTACTGTTGAAGGATTAAACTAACCAACTACTACCAATTCAACATACTTACGCTATCTGTTGGCCACGCGTGTAGTTAAGCTAGTGCTATGGTCGGTGTTGAGAAATGATTCGTAGCTTTGTGTCACAGAGACAACTCATTCCCAAAATTTATTTCTTACCATTGTATATGTATAATCCACCAGCAATCAGTATGTGGAAAGTTTCTAGCATGTGTTATGAGCACAGTTGTAAAGGTTGTGAACAAAGTGAGGGCACACGCTCTTCAGAGACATTTGTTCAGAGCGTTAACTGATGAACTGGAATGCCAATATGGTGAGTTACTTCTTCACACCGAAGTTCGTTGGCTTAGCAGAGGCAGAGTTTTGCAGCGTTTTTATGAGTTGATCCCTGTTTCAGTAGAGTTTTTAAGAGAACGAAATGAACTGTCCCAATTCTATGAACTAAAAGACCCTGTTTGGCTGCAAAATTTCGCTTTTCTTTCAGACATCACTGACAAGCTAAACAGCCTTAACTTTCTGCTTCAAGGGAATGTTAAGGATATCAGTGGGATGCTATCAGATGTTCTCGCATTTTCTGAAAAGTTGGAGCTATGGAGCAACAACCTCATCCATGTTTGAATGGATATCTTGAAAAGCAAGGCTCTTACAACAGGAAAGAACACGCCTAAATAATTTCAAAATAAAAAAATGAATTCAACCAACGCTTCCAGGACTTCAGAAAAATTGCAATATTACCACAGTTTGTAAAATCTCCTTTTGTGGAGATTGATTGTGACAAATTCGCAACTTGTGTTCAACAACATTATGAGGAAGACAGTGCTGCAATGGAGATTGAACTTATTGATTTCCGACATGATATGTCTTTGAAATCGGTTTTGTCAAACTTTGATAATATTTGGGATATTGTCCCCAAAGAAAAATACCCTATTTTGGTTCGAGTCGCACTACGGGTTAAGGCACTGTCTGGTTCTACTTACTTTTGTGAGGTTTCTTTCTCAAATATAAAAATTTTAAAAAAACAAGTTTAGAAACCGATTGACTGATGAGCACTTAGACAACTGCATGCGAATGCCATCAACTTCGTACTCGCCCAATATTAAAAACATTATTTAATCGAAAAAAAGAACATCATCCTTCTCATTAAGTGTGCTACCTTGTATTTAGAATTAGTAGGTAAAATGAGAAAATAATTTTTATATGTTAAAGTTAAGACATGAAGTAAAGTAAACATTTACAAAAAAAAGTAATGTATTTAGGTAACATATGTGTATTATATAATAAAAGTAAGATACACTAAAATGATTGTTATTTATTTTAACCAGTGATTTTTAGGTAGCTCATTACAGGTTTCAAGAATGGTGTAGTAGCTCAGTGGCCTAATAAGTTTGGCGACCACTGCCTTAGACGTTAGTCATTTGATAACGGGAGTTGAGTTACATTCCCGAAATGTTGTGTATAGATGTTTTATCACAAAAATGATGGCAATGTCCGAATAACTTATAGTAAAATTAAACATTTATCATTAACAAATACTAACTTCAAACAGAGAATAACAATATAAATTTCATTCGAAATGAACACCATATTAGACAAACCCATTACGTTCTAGAGCCTTTTCTGTGTATAGGTTGGTATCTCTTCCACAATATTAGGTATGTACTAGGTATATATTAGATATATACATATTAGGTATGTGGTTAATATATGTATTTGTTTGTTCAGTGTCTTGATGGCAAGGATTGTTGCAGTCAAAAGTGCGAGAAACACAAGGAACGCAGCTACATGATTTGCAATTGAAACAAACCACATTGATTAAATAACTAAGATGGTTAAATAAATTATGTATCAACTTTATTTTGATGTATTTATTTGAAACCGTGTACATTATTTTTTTCCAGCTTTTTTAATTTGCACTTTCAAGAAACAGTGAAATATCGACAGCAGTAGAAAAGAGGTGGAGCCGAAATGAACGTAAATAAACATAATACATGCATAAATAAAACATAAACATAAGAAATTTACATAAATTAATACATTAAAAATACAAAGGGAAGAATTAGGTACCCTCTATAGGAATCCTGTAATGAGGGTTACCTTTACTTAAAAAAACAAAATAAAAATTTATTTTATCAGAGTTCTACAGAAACAATGTATTTAGTGAGTTTAAGAAGTTTCACAGCAAAAATGTTCTTTTTATATATATAAGCATCTTTTATGGAGCATAGAGATAACTGAGCTCAATCAGATTTTAAAACTGGTTAATGAATAAATAATAAAGCTTTTTGCATTTGCGGCTCTTCCTGTAGCGCATGAATCAAACAAAGCATACAACTTTAAAATAAATGCAGTAAAAGAAATTTTTAGAAAATTTGAAAACAAAAAGTGAGCTGGATTATACTACTTATTTAGGAGAGTGTCCACATTGTCGAGACTGAGCAGCCAAGATTTCAAGCGTCTCAGGAATTTTGGTTGCCTAGTACAATGTTTTATATATACTGGTAATTTGTTGTACAATTTCGGAGCTATATAAGAAAAAGAATTTATAAAACTTGTCAGCCTAGGCTTTGGAATAGGCAAGTTATGCCTAGAACGGAGTGATAATTTATAGATATTATGTACAGTGGGAAATTGTCCACTTCTCCTGTAGAAGACACTAAGAACCTTGTATACAAATAAATGTTTCAGTGGTAGTAAAGATAAACTATGAAAAAGAGGTCTTGAAGGTTCAAATCTGTTTTTATTTTGTATGACACGGATAATGCCTTTTTGAATTATTTTAATAGGATACAGGTTTGTGTTGTAAGCAGTTCCCCAGCAAATAATTCCATATTCCAATCTGCTTTGGACTAGTGAAAAATAAAGTTTCCGTAACATGTACTTAGGGCAGACACCCTTTAAGAAATAAAAAACTCTAATAATTCGATTCAATCTACTTTTTAATGTATTTATATGGGTTTTCCATGACATGCGTTCATCTATCATAACCCCCAAATATTTTATATTTTCGGAATTTTCTATTAAAGAACAGTTCAAAGCGCACTGTGAGTTTGTATTTATACATTTTAAACATTTATATGTGACTGTGGCAAAAGATTCTCCCGTATCCTTCAATGAATACTTCATAAAACTAGTTTTGCTAGTGCTAAGTGTTATTTTATGACTTGCAAACCACAACCGCAAGCCGATTAAATCTTCTTCCACGGCTAATTTACATTCATTCCAATTGCTTTTTGTATAAATTAAAGCCGTGTCGTCAGCAAAAGAAATCAACCTACCACTAAACTTGCTGTTGCAAAGGGTATTTACATAAATTAAGAATAAAATTGTGCCTAATACTGTTCCTTGAGGAACTCCACAATCAACAACACCCCACTCGCTCACATGTGCACCAACTTTAACACACTACGTTTTTCCATAAATGACGTGTAGTCAAAAATTTCAAAGCTAGAAAAAATTTGCATAGAGCTAATATTGTTAGTTCTTAGTACAGTCATTGGATGCTCAAAAGGTGGTTACTTTGAAAGATTTCTGGCAGTTTTGAAAATTGGGGATTTTATAGATTTCGACTTGCTCTTTTCGAATTTTCACTTCGAACAACTATTACGGAATCAAATGTGGTTGAAATTCTGATTGCAGTATTGATTATTTTAGCGTGCCCGCAACTTCGTGGTATGAAGTTCGCAGCGTCAAATTTTGTCTTCAGCATTTCAACTCACATTCAGGCCAAAACTTTTGGGAACGATGTAATGGAAAACTATGTGCAGTTTCTTGTCGTCCGATATGTATATGATTTAAACCTGACTTCTTGTCTACGTGAAAGAGTTTATCATTTAAAACCAACAACCATTCCAGAACTGGCTTCAGATGTTCAAGAAGTAACAGCAATGAGCCTCAACAACCTGGTTGATGCAGTGAATTTAGGACAGAGAGAGTATAAATATTATCGCCGACGCCGACACCCGTCATACCCATGCCAAAAGTCGGGTGTATGGAACTAAAAATATTGTGCCATTTTGTATGTCGGACATACAGGCAGAGCGTTTAAATAACATTTGCCACATACATAACATATAGTTGCCTCAAAACGAAGAGAGACACCTCCACAGGTAGAAACCTAATCACCTGTTGACAAACAATGCCTTTGTTAGAAGCGGCCACCAGGGCGTGCCTGGATCAGCCTGCTATTCCAAGAAATTCTGTGTCACACTATAATTTGCAAACAATTTGTACATTAGTCCTACATTATCGAATGACGGGTCATGTTTTTCGTCTTACTTGACGAATAAAAAACAATTTGAATCACAGTTCTACGACGTAGTGTTGCTGACAATTAACTTTTGTGATTGTGAAATTTAAGCGACAACTGTTATTTCGGTAAGGGTACATCTTAGAACTGTGATTCAAATGGGTTTTTATTCGTCTAAGTAAGACGAAAAAATGAGCCTTCATTCTATAAAGTAGGCCTAATGTATCAATTGACTGCAAATTATAGTGTGACAGAATTTCTTGGAATAGCAGGCTGATACCGGCAGTCCCGGGTGCCCGCTTCTAAAAAAGGCATTGTTTGTCAACAGGTGATTAGGAAGGTCCGTTCTACCTGAGGAGGTGTCTCTCTTCGTTTTGAGGCGACTATACTTGACTTGAAGACAAATAGGAAAAACACTAAATAGACCAAATTCATACCTTACAAATTTATCTTCATTTTAGTATCAAGTGAAGACTGTCAATGAATTTCGTCTCTTTATTGGATGCCGAGAAATACAGTCGTTTCTATCCTGTATGTCAATCCACCTTGTATTTATTTCATTATTTTGCTCTGCTATAGTTTCCCTACTACTTTAAATGCACATTACCAAAACGTTCTGGCTTTCAAAGACTACATATTTTTCAGTTATTCTTAGCGAATTTCCATAGGAAAGATGAGCTAATGCAGTGGTGAGAGTGGTCAATGAGCACCGATCACGGTCTCCAGAACACGCTTTAGGATGTAATTAAAAATGTTAAATTACATATTTGTATTTATAATGTGTTCGCACTCTAACGGCCATATTTTACCTCCAAATTTGGCAGTCACGTTGGTTTTCTAAGTCGAGTCGCTCAGACGGGTTCGTTAGCGAAAGTCCAACAACCGGAAGCACGTGTTTTGACCGAAAGTAATTTTTGAAGTGTAAACTTCTGTAGACGCACCTCGTCTAAAAATTACGGGTGGTGAATCGGATTCTACAGTCACGCTTTTTCCATCACTCGTCACCCTCTACTATATATAGTGCACATGTGTATATAGTTTACTTGGTAATAATACCTCTGAAATGGACATTGTGCTTCCTCATTTCGTAAGTTGTGTTAAAATAGTTTACTTGATAATACCTCTGAAATGGACATTGTACTTTCTTATTTCGTAAGTTTTGTTAAAATGGTTTACTTCATAATACCTCTGAAATGGACATTGTGCTTCCTCGTTTCGTAAGTTTTGTTAAAATGGTTTACTTGGTAATACCTCTGAAATGGACAATTTGCTTCCTCATTTCATAGAAGTTTACACTTGTCACGTGTGGTCTTAAGCGCACCTGGATTTTTTCAGATTTGTAGTACTAGAATGAAACTTTTGGGGGTTTCAACTGCAAAACTAAATGAAGGAGATTACTCTGCACATTTTGTTTTTTACACAATCTTATATTGATTGGTCCTCCAAAATCTATCAAAACGTGAAATACCACAAAAACACCCGGTTCAAATCCACTCGGGGGCAGCTTCTGATCTTGGGCCGCCTGCGAGTTTGTTCGTTACGAGCGAAGCGATGCAATCCACAATCCGAGGCCGTAAGGTTGTAGTTCGAATTCGCAAAGCAAGTTGTTCCACTGCGAGCTGAACGAACGGAATGGCAGAGGTGTAAACAAATTCGACTAATATTATTTCGTACACGCGGACAGCTATTCAGCGGGCTACGTACAAACTGACCAACAAGGTACAGGTATAAAAACAAGGGACAGGCCGGGGTGTCGGCGACATACCAACTGCCCAACTTTTTTTTGTCATTTGTAATATACAAACTGACCAACAAGCTACAGGTATAAAAACAAGGGACATGCCGGGATGTCGGCGACATACAAACTCACCAACTTTTCTACCTGACACAGGCACGGGATATTTCCCTCCGAATTCCCTCATACTGTTATTCTTATCTAATAGGAACCTTTGCGCGCTTATCTAGTAGGTTAGGTTAGGTTAGGTTAGGTTAAATATTAGATAAGAATAACAGATAAATAAATACACGAATATACAGGCTGTTTCAACTTGGTTCATAAATTATCTGTATTATTTTGTATGTCTAAACAATGTATGCAAACGAAGTGGGTCTACTGGTTATTATCTAATATAAACTATTTATTGGTATGAGGGAATTCGGAGGGAAATATCCCGTACCTGTGTCAGGTAGAAAAGTTGGTGAGTTTGTATGTCGCCGACACCCCAGCCTGACACTTGTTTTTACACCTATAGAAATGACCCAAAAAAAGTTGGGCAGTTTGTATGTGGCCATTCAGCGCCTTCGTGAGTAGACCAATTTCCTAATCCTAAAACGTATAAACTTAATTTTGGAAAATCGCTGAACTCACGTCCCCGGTTCAGCTGCGTGATCGAATTATTTATAAAATTACTTTTCGTTAGTGCACATTTAGCCCGTTGGTATAGGTTACAACTACCAGTAATTTGCAAAACGGCTGAATTTTTTTTTTATAAGTACATTAAAGTATGTAGATTAACATAAAAAAAAGTTTACCAGTCTATCGATTTCCCAAAGGCGAAAAAAAAATCGATTATGATTTTTTTTCGATTATCCTTAATATTTCGAGCTGGGATGAAGATAGAGAAAAATACCACCGTGTAGGGGAGGTATTTTTCAACAAAAAAGGTCATATGTATTTATTTCGTCCGAGCAATGGTTTGTCTGGAAAAAAATCGATAATGCAGGTATGTATTTTGCAGCAGGGGAAATCACTAAAAGGAGACATCTTATTCATATATGAAGAGTTGGCTCATTCTAAATTGGCCGAATTTTAATATATCGAATTGAAACTTGACATAGGAGTTAAAATATATACTTTAAACATTTATGCTGAGTCTCAGCTTGTTATCTTGAAAATTACCCGATCTAGGAGTCGATTTCGATTATCGATTTTACTAGTACCGGACTCACGAACTAATTTCAATCTATTCCAGTTTCGTCAATTTTTGGAATACCAACATCAAATTTGTTTTACAAGTTGAGTACACCAGTATAAATATTCTTAGTAAGTATGAACGATTTTTTTAATGTTATTTTAAAAAACGAGGCTCTTGAAAATGGTCTTCTGTTTTACCTATCTCTTTTTAACTATAACACTTTTGGATTCAACGACTCCATTTTCGACATTTTTGAACATATCGATTTAAAAATGGGTACAGAAGTTAAAAACACAATTGTTTTTTGCTACACTTATTTTAAAAACTATATTTAAAAAATTGACTAATCTGCAGCCGATTAACTCAAGCGTTTTGATGAAAAATCTAAAAAGGTCTAAAATTATACTTTTTTAAGTTACTTGTGCTTTGAAAAGTAAATAATAAAAAAGGTTTATACTCCTTGATCTTGTTTGAATCTATATATTTAACTTGTAAAAAAACTTTCAGGTTGATATTTTGAAAATTTTCTAAACTGGAGCTGTTTAAAATGAATTGGTGGGTCCGGTACTCCTAAAATCGAGAAACCAATTAATAAGTCAAGTGGCTGTAGATCGGGTAATTTTCAAGAAACAAGCTGGGACTCAGCATAAATGTTTAAAATATATATATTAACTCTTATGTCAAGTTTCAATTCGATATATTAAAATTCGGCCAATTTAGAATGAGCCAACGCTTCATATATGAATAAGATGTCCCCTTTTAGTGATTTCCCCTGCCGCAAAATACATACCTGCATTATCGAATTTTTTCCAGACAAACCATGGCTCGGATAAAATAAATACACATGACCTTTTTTTGTTGAAAAATACCTCCCCTACACGGTGGTATTTTGTATTTTCCTCTATCTTTATCCCAGCTCGAAATATTAAGGATAATCGAAAAGAAATGATAATCGAATTTTTTTTCGACTTTGGGAAATCGATAGACTGGTAAACCTTTTTTATGTTAATCTACATACTTTAATGTAGTTATAAAAAAAATTCAGCCGTATTGCAAATTACTGGTACTTTTGGTCTAAATTGACCTTTACCGACTGGCCTAATTATCACCACGTATTATATATCTAATGCTCTGTATACATCTACCGAAAGAACCATCACAACTTTCTAACTTTTACAAAGACTTTTGTTAACATAGTTTTCATGCATTACGTTTACCTTGTTCAAAATACTGTACTTACAAAATTTAGTTTGTAAAATTCGACAGTAATAATCCACAGCAACCAAGAGCCTTCTTGTTTTACTTGCACCTGAAAACATATACCAAATATTTACAAAATAAAATTTATGTTTATTATGAAGGGGAGTCGGACAGTACAAATTGGATAAATATTCAATTTTGATTTTTTTTTGTCTAAATGTATTTGATGGTTATTAGAATTATTTTAAGACTAGTTTTATTAAAATCGAAAAAGTCTTTTTTTTATCTACGCACATTTTGTAAATGGAAGCATGGCCGTTTTTAGCTTGAGGTAGCGCGCTCATTTTTTCACGCTCTCAAATGAAACACTGTTATAGAAACCTACAACCATAATGAATACCTGCAATTACAGTACCTCGCTCGTACTGTTATGGAGCAAATGAAACCTATTTTTAAAGATTTAGCTCACCCTGACTTGCTAAAAATATGTCTTCATGGAGGCACCCAAAACGCTTGTGAATATTTGAACAGCGTCGTTTGGCTACCTAAAACCACCTTCATTTTCTAAAATCTATACTAATATTATAAAGAGGTAAAGTTTGTTTGTTTGTTTGTTTGTTTGTTTTTTTTTTTTTTTTTTTTTTTTGTATGTAGGGGGTAATCTCTGGCAGTACTGAACCGATTGAATAAATAGTTTTACTAATAAAAAGCTACACTATCCCTGAGTAACATAGGCTATAATTCATTTCGATTAAAACATTTTTTATTTCAATATTTGTAAATTTAGTCGGAAAAAATTCTTAGGTTAGGCCTGGAATGATAAACCAACACATGTATTTACATTTATTACCATAGCAATCAATTGAATAAAATAACAGATAATTAATATGCTCCAATATTTCCATTAACAGCTGATTTCAAAATTTGAAGCAACTATTTTTGTATTTCTAGCTTTTAGGTTAGGGTTTTAAAATGTAGACCTGAGCCTTGCTGGTTCTTTTAATCTTTATTATAACTGCTGTTATAAAATATAAGAAATATTTAATTTGAACATTTAACATTATTTACCATCTTAGTTTGGAGGTTATTATTAATCGTACAACTTCATTATAAATAAAATATATGGAAGTTTTTTAGAAG
The DNA here is from genome assembly GCA_018207615.1 of Philaenus spumarius. Classification (NCBI taxonomy): domain Eukaryota; kingdom Metazoa; phylum Arthropoda; class Insecta; order Hemiptera; family Aphrophoridae; genus Philaenus; species Philaenus spumarius. The sequence continues at coordinate 548,851 of JAGFPH010000388.1, read as the reverse complement.
GTTCCATTGGGGGTTGGCGTGCGAAGCACGCAGGGGTCTCCCCTAGTACTTTATAATTTGGTATTTATGAGGCAATAGCTGCATACAACGAGGGAAAGATTGTTACATGTCAAATTTTGAGCAAATTAGGCATCAATCCTGGAAAGCAGTGTGTAGATAGAATGAAAAGTGTCGATAAGCTACGGATCATGAAGGCAGAGGGGCGTCGAAGAATTTGGAAAAAAATGCAAACAGAAGAGAACATTAGCAAAAAGGAAGCTGGAAGATGAGATTGAAGAGCAGGAAGACCCAGACAACCCTCCTTATGGAGCTGGAATGTATTAAAGGTTAATTATAGGCATTTTAGTTCATAGTTATAGTCATTTTCAACTTTGTCGAAATTTGCGATTTTTCTCACTTAAAGTACTTTATCTTGGGAAAACCATTAGAGATATCTTCTTGATTATTATTTTTTTTTAATTTGTTTATCTACCCTAGGAGCATATTTTAAGGACAAGAAATATTCCTTCATAGCCTACTTTAGGTTTTATATGTGTTTAAATGTGATTTCACATGAAAAAAACTAACATTTTAAAAAAACATGAATAAAAAACCAAAAAAGATTTTTTAATTCCCTGTGCTTAAAATGTGGTCCTAAAACAGATGATCAAATTTATAAAAAATCAATAAGATATCTCTACTGGTTCTCAAGAAAAAGGAGCTTAAAGATATACAAATTAACATGGGGTTTATAGAACGGTCTGACTCCCCTGAAAGTAGATTTCGTAAACACGATCGAGTTAACCTTTTAAGTACCAGATTTTAGAAATCCGAAGTAGGCCTACAGCCTTAGTTCTTTTTCAAATTTTCTCATTTTGCTTCTTTTCTATATGTTATATCTATTATTCACTTTTATTTATCTTGTATGCAGCTGTTTTTTTTTTTTTTTTTTTTTATTAATTTGTATAATCAAATGTTTTATACACAAAAAAAAGTATATACACATAAAAAATACACCTGAAAAATTTTCTAACACTGTTGAAGAAGGGGATGGGTAAGGGCGAGTTTTTTTATCATTATTGCGGGAAAATAATAATAAATTGTATTCGCACGCAAAATTGAATAATGTAGGCCTACAGAACAATTATTGCTTTATTCTATAAACTATCTGCAGAAATAAATATGTACACATTATAGATGCACACTGAATTACACTGCTTTCAAGGAAGTAGTGTATTTTCGTAAACAACAGCCTGTTGCATTTCGTTATAGTTTAACCATTCAGCTTCTTTAAAATAATGCGAATAGAGCGAAAATAATGCTATACAGTCAAAAGTTTCTCTGGCTTAGTAAGAATCATCAGCGTTAACTAACCTCAAACATGAAAGTAATAATAAACAACATGGCCTGGCAACAACCAAAAACGTAATCAGCTGTTCTAAAAACCAACCACAGCTGGTTTAATTTCGGTACTGTTTATTTTGGCGCGAACTGTTCAGCTGATTAAAAATATTCCGTATTGGTGAAGTAATCAGCCGTTTTCTTTAATTCCTCTAAATTAGCATTTCTCAGTACCGTAGCATGTCCATAAACAGGTGAGTTCATACTTTTAATCGATTTCTGAAGAATAAATGTACCATTATATTATTTTGTAGTTGTAATCTTTATATTTGAGTTTTATTTTAGAGAATATTTGTGGTGAAAATTAAAAATTCTCTGATTTGTTGAATGAAGGTGGCCTCGATTTGACAGATAAAATGAAACGAAAGTTATTTATTCGAAAGGTGTAAATGAAGAGAATTTAAAGTGGCGCTGCATGTCTGCGAATCAAATGGAATTCTTAATACGGAGAATTTATAAATATGAAATGCTGTGGCAACTGATTTCATATGGAAATCGGAGATATTTAAAGTGTACAGTTTTTAAATTAGTTTGTCATCCAGCAACGCTGCAACTTTCCGACTAAAAAAGTACTAGAGTATAACATAATATGAGTAATAATTGTATGTTTTCGGGTATATATATATATATTAGTATTATTACTATGTAAAAATTAGGAGGAAGTTTACAAAGCACCTCAATGCTGTTATCATCGCAGACAACGACGTTTTTTTTAGGAAAGAAGGTGCTACCAACATATGCACATTGTAACTAACTGGCGTTGAATTATTAGTCAAAACTGGAAATGTTATTTTTTTGCTATTGGTTTTAATAATTTTACTAACTGCAAATACAAAAATTGTATGTTTAAGTTGAGGGGACTTAATTTTGCTTACAATTTGTATATCACTGTATGCGTCAAAATAAACAGTAGGCTACTGAAATTAAAACTGCTGTTGTTGGTTTTTAGAACAGCTGATCACGTTGTTGGTTGTTGCCAGGCCACGTTGCTTAGTCAACGCCGTAACGGTTCGACTACTCCGTAGACAGATTTTATCGTAGAGTATTATTATTTTAGCTCGTAACAGATCAATTTTATGTGAACTGCTGTAGAGTTTCAAGAACGATTTCACTAACAGGCGTTAATTAATGACGTGATGATAAGTGTACGGGTATAGTTTTGACTCGAAGTAAAGTTTGTGTGGCCGTCCAAAAACGGTCACTACGAATGAACACCAAGGCGGTTCATTGCCCCTCGACGTTAGCTCCAGCACATACGGAACTGTTCGTTCCGGCGGTCCTAGTTTGACGTGAACTGCTGTAGAGTTTCAAGAACGATTTCGCAAACAGCCGCCAAGTAATGCCGTAATGATAAGTGTTGTTGACTTGTTCCGTCCAAAACGCAGGACACTTCTTCAGCAAGTCATGCAGTCTCTGAAAAGCAGCCTTCAACGAACATCTTTGAAAATGAACATCAGTAATACGTTTTTGAGAATAATGTTTAAAAACCTTGATGGATTCCCGTATAGAATACAAACTATAAGGTTAAACAAATACAGAGTAGTTTATCGAGCCTCGATGTTTGCGATGAACTATGAAAACGCTGGGTTCCTACAAAATGTACGGTTTTCAGGTAAAAGAAAAATAAAGAAATTACGAAGTAAGGCATTTACCGAAAAGAGCCACCGACTTCTGTTGTGCAACTTCGCGAAGAAATAACTAGATCCGTTAGTTTTGTTTTTTCCACGGCCTTATAGCCACCCTGGTTCTTCGAAAATCGATTAAATCGTAGTACCATAAAAGTACCCTAAAAATACTATAAAAAGCAAGTTTGTCCCCCTGCGAGTGAATCGAAGCAATCCATAAATACGAGGTCGCAAGATCGAGGTGAAAACAACGCAAAGCGTTTCCGCTGCGAGCGGAACGAAGCAGCGTGACGGCCGGGACTGGAGCCTGAGACACAAACAAATTCTACTAATGTAATTCGCATACGCAGGAAGCGCTTTCGTAAGTAGACCAACATATTCTAAACGGTTGAAATCCTAGTGGAGCGGCGATACAAGATGCGATAGGAGCAAATATAATGCGATATATAAAAGCCAAATACCACTCACTCACTGACTCATCACGAAATCTCAAAAACTACTGAACGGATTGGAACAAAATTTGGTATGTAGCTTCCTCTAGGTCCATAGGTGCTCACTAAGAAAGGGTTTTAAAAAATTCGAAATCTTAGGGGAGGTTTGGAGGGTCAAAGTTACTAAATCAAGATTTCTCAAAAACTACTGAACGGATTGGAACGAAATTTGGTAAGTAGCTTCCTCTAGGGCCATAGGTGCTCACTAAGAAAGGGTTTAAAAAAATTCGAAATTTTAGGTGGTTTGGGGGTCAAAGTTACTAAAAATCCACATAAAAATACATAGTATAATATATTTATTGATATATTTGTTTGGTTAATATACATTCAACTTTGTTACTATCGATCCATGTAAATCCGGATCGGGGTATCTATATATTTTGCTGCCCCGATCTATATATTTATAATCATATCTAATGAACTATTTGTCTAAACATGGAGAAATCTCAAACAATATATTCTATTTATGAGATAGGTATTCCAATGAAACAAAATATTGTACGTTTATAAGTCATACGAAATTTTTTTGAAGGGTTTAAAATATGGTAAATTGGATTTCTTATTTCGTTGCCTACAGACTGATCACGATTTCTTAAAATGTATATAGCCTTGAAGCAAGAAACCTGGCACAAACAACTGTACCTCGCCTTTCCCGCCCCTCCCTTCCTTTCACTTTCCTACTCACTGACCACAAGGCACTGGTGCATCAGTTGGGCTTATCATTTTGATGTTCTAATTCCTCTAAACCCTTCTATTCCTGATACTCCCGTTCACTCTTATATTGCGGAGGATAATATTGGGGAAATTGGGCAGCTTTCAGACAATGATCTCCAAAACCCTCAGTCTCCGTCGACAGAACCGTGTTTGTCATCTGATACTGTTGAATCAGATCATTGTTCCATTGTTCAAACCACCCAGAAACGTGAGAAAACGGCGAAAACTAATCGTGCTAATCGTGCTAAAGCGCATAGGGAGTCTGTCAAAAGATACAATGCAAAACATCCCGCCGTAAATCGCGAGGCTGTCAAAAGATACAATGCAAAAATCCTGTCATGCATCGAGAGGCTTCCAAAAAGTACAGTCAAGAAAATCCCCAGGTCAAAATGGCTGCCGTTCAAAAATACAGCTCTAAAAGATGTCTCATGAAGGTGCTTCCATGGTCTGAAAAATCAATGTCAGGGTTTCACTACAACTGCAACACCGATTATCACAAAGACAAAACAGTTGAACTAGGTCCTGTGACGACATATAAATGGTGTACAGCTATGAAGTGGTATAAATGACATGGTTTAGAACCTACGACACACCAAAATTACCATCATTTGTCGCATTTATTTCACCAAAATAATTATGCAATAGCGAAGAGACCTTGAGGAAAGAGATTCCACCGCATAGTAGAGTTGAAATGGTCTTTGGTCGTCTTCATTTATGCATATATTTTTTTCTTTTTCACGTTAAATGTCACGTTAACGGAAAATTCTTCATTGAAAATGTGGCATGTTATACAATGCAAAACTAAAAAGGCATAAAGAATGCCATCAATCGACCCCAGAATGTTAATAGAGAGTTCCATAATCTGCATCAGCATTCGGAAAAATTCCATTCTTATTTTCAAATTAATATTAGTACATTTGATTACGTCCTACACAAAATTGAACCTATAGTACTTAAGGTCGGGACACACATGACCCACTACGGCCTAGTTTTGGCCAACACTCGGCGCGGCGGGGTAATAACTGTAGCGTTTGTAGAAACGTATATCCAAGTATCTAGTCATTTTTTGAATTCGCGCGCCAAGGCCTATTCAGTTGGCAACATTGTAGGTAAGTCCAGTCTGCCACTGTCTCATCAGCTGTTAGCTGCTTGGAAGGTACTAGGCAAGCCGTTCTTGTTAATTCATTCTTCTGCTGTGGCCTGACTATGTAATGCAAAGTGACAACACGTTCTACTTTAGACTAACCGAAGCCATTTATATGTAATACCGTCTTGGTAATAATTAAACCATCAGTGAGCTTGTTTTATTTAATATACGTTAGTGAGTGGTTTTAAGTTTTCTTGTGACGTGTTTTACGGCGTTTCTTGCCAAATTTGTCTGACCTTGCCTAAGGCCTATTTCGCTACTAATCATGTCTACCGGCTAAGTTATCCATCTATCTTCTACCAGGTAATGTTCAAACCTAAATTACACCCTGAGTTAGCTATAATAATATGTTTTGTGTGAATTTAATTGTAACATTTATCTACACTTGCAGAGTAAATTTATGTCATAACTTAACTTCATTTTTTTTTATATTAGCCTATATTTTACATAGCCTATCTGTTTTACTTTACGTAGCCACAAGCCTTAAACTGTTTGCTTTATAAGATTTAGAAGCTCTTTAAGCCTTATAAAGGTGTAATAGTGTGTATTAAAAGCTCTGTTTTAAATATTTCCTTGTAAGCCTATAAATTAGTATACAGTTCTATACACGAGGCTAAATTACAGTTTCATACAGGAAAATATATACAGTTCTATACACGAGGTTAATTTACAGTTTCATACATGAAATAGTTATGCAACTTTATACATGTTTTTAGCCATGTACTAAAACATGTGTTTTTTTCTTATAGTGAACATCACTGGTTCAAGTTTTACATGGGTTAATCATCCTACAAGTTTTGTCTTCCATCTTCGAACAATAACAACCAGCTAATATGAAAACTTTCTGAGTGTTGCTAGAATTTTTGAACTGTCTGTTACTTAAAATATGATATCTAAATAATAAAGGCTTACATAGTTGAAAAAGGCTACAGTAATATTTTTTTTATATAATAATAATTGGGTGGTGCAGCTATAGCATATTTCGGACCTTAGCCCTAAGGGCTCTATATTAGAAAATCTACTTACCTTTTTTTTTAAATAGAGAGACGTCTCATAATTTTTTTTTATTAATTAATTTTTACCTAGAATTAAGTTTGGCCATAGATATAAAATTATTATCAAATCCATGGTGAATGTATTCAATTTTGTAAATTTGTAAACACTACTAGTTCGTAATTTTTTATTTTTTTTATTGTAAACAGGGAGGGTTTTTCAAATTTTATTTTGGGGAGGGTTTTTCTTTTTGAACTTAATTAATTAATATATATATTTTGTAAACATTTTCTTTGAAAATCAATTGTACTTAAGGGCATGTCAATTTAAAATTGTATTACTTAAGGGCGTATAATCTTTTGTATTTTTAATTTAAAATAATATTTTAATAAACAAATTGTTTATTTAGCGAATTGTATTTGTTTGGCATTTCCTGTGAATAGCTAATTCAGGTGTTTCTTGAAAAACTTTTCCAAAATAAGGTAAGGCTACAGTTTATTATCCTTAGAAGGATTTATCATCTTTTTTTTATGTATGTACCATCCTATTTTTGACTCAGTACGCTTTCCGTTTTGTTTGTTCCCTTTGAGGATGGTAGTCCTCTGTCATAGCTCAACGGCTATGGTACTTGCCTCATAAGCAAGACGTCCCGGGTTCAAATCCCGCGGGGACCATAAAATATTAAAAAAAAAAAACCCAAAAAAAACATGCTCGTTAGCCGAAAGGCCCAAAGTGGCATGGAAAGCAAAAAAAAAAAAAAAAAAAATTGAGGATGGTACATAATCTAATAGAAACGTATGAAATAGTTCTAACACCACCGCATAGGGGACGCGCCGTGTCACCGCACCCGGGGCGCGCCGTGCCAGTGAAGTTTTGTTTACTTTTTCACGTTGACGGTGCGGCCACGATACGGCTCCCGAAAGACTCATCGAAGAAATTCGAAAGTTTCCCGTGATTTACGATCAAACCAACGAGAAATATCGAAACGTGGACAACAAGTAGGAGATTTGGAAAACTGTCTCATCCAAGTCACAAGTTATAGGTAAGTAATTACTCAATTAGTCTATGGCCAACACGGCCGTGCTACGGTAAAGTGTGGTCTCACTGAGAACGAGCCGAGATACGGCCAACACTAGGCCGTGGTGCGGTGCGGGGACGGTGCGTTCATGTGTGTTCCAACCCAAGGCCGTAGAAAGC
>JAGFPH010000388.1:468694-486843 GCA_018207615.1 Philaenus spumarius | reverse complement strand
GCCATTAAAAGATCACATTTTTATCTTTATTTTGATATATAATTGTACATTTAAATACTAAACAGTATCTTATACTAATTAGGCCTATAAATTCCCAGTTTTCGTTCTAGTTTCCATTTTGCGTTGTTTACGCTTCCATTTAGTATGTTTGGTGTTCCTACCAAGATCCATAGTAAATACAACTGGATTTGAGAACACACAAATAATACAATAACTGAAAATTAATAATAAAGCAATAATAATAATCACCTCATCTACAAATTCATAGTTTCATGATTGAAATTCAGCAGATACATAATAAAAGTCTTTGAAAGCCTAAACAAAATGAAATTGGACTTACAAAATAAATACCTTTTCACTATCAAATCTAAATAAAAAATAATGGTACATATGAAAGAATATTCAATCATATGTTCCATGAACATATGATATAAACATATGGTTTACAAAAGAAGGAATGGATTTTATAAAGACAATTTCGGAAAACTTTAGAAAAAATTAAACTTTATGTAGGTTGTCCACAGTGCGTTCGCTTAAAACTCGCCCAATTTCAATAATCAATGACTCAAATGAAAGCCGGTATTTCACTGAAGGTTCTTAGGTTAAAATATATAGAATAATTTAATAAGAATTTGAGATATGGATCTTTAATTAAAGGCAAATTTTGGAAAAATGAAAATTTATGTTGTTTGGAGGTCCATCACTCGCCTTAAATTCGACAAATTTGAATGATCTCTATCTCCTTTGAAAACCTGTAATCCAATGAATATTTCAAGACCAAAACTAACTATGTACCTAGATCAAATCCGGAGATATATGAAAAACAATCATAAGGCAATGCTGCAAATTTGAAACTCCCATAAGAAATGCATGGGGAGGAATTTTTGTTTGAGTATAAGTCGAGTTATGCGGTAGATAAATTGATGCGGATGCTTGATGGCAAATCTGGGCGTGCATACCTTTAATTTAAGACCTCAATTATGAAAATCGGTCGGGTAGAAGAGCCGAACGGACTCGGAAAAGAAAAACAGAATTTTTTTAATATATAAGACTAGGGGCTCTGCGACTGGACGCTCCGCGTCCCAACCCCGGCTCGGCCTTCGGCCTCAGATAGCTGCTTCGCTTCGCTCGCAGATGGAAAATTCGATAAAGAATCTCGTTAATCTTTTGCTCGTTTGTACATAGGTGACCGAGCATAAATTAGCTGTTTTATTTGGCAGCTGACTCAAACTCATTAAACATTATCTACATAAGATTAACATGGGAAATTTGAAGGATTGTATACCGGAGCTCCTTTTCGGGTGAATAGCGGCTGAACGGATGATAATATATAAGACTTGACATATCTGTGAATAATTATGTTCAGTTTTTGATCCAAATTAGCTGTTTTATATATAACAGGTTTGTAACAACCAATGTTTGAATTGAATTAAAATATAGTTAGCATTTTTCGTTGATTTTTGTTTGTGTTTGTTTTTAGTTTGTCAATGTAACCTCAAAAAGGTAATACTACATTTGATACTGATTTGATCCAAATCAGTTGTTGATCAAAATCAGCTGTTTTAAGCTTTTCATACGAACAGCTGTTTTTGTGTCCCTGATAAAATCAATAGAAATCTTTCTTCCATAAGATTAACATTGAAACTTTGAGGGCCACTGGGGCGTAGCCCTAATGTCCTAGGACTTCGGTAAATGGCCTAAAACCTTCCCAGGGTTAACCTGTGTTACTATGCAAAATTTCAAAGCAATCGGATGGACGGTATACGAACGCAAAGTGGACAAAGAACCAAAAAAAAACCCCATAAGGAATACACAGCAGAAATTTGCATTTGGTTATAACGTTTGTAAGGCGAAAGATACATGATTTGTAATGCTTGATGGCAAATCTGGGCGTGCATACCTTTAATTTAAGACCTCAATTATGAAAATCGGTCGGGTAGAAGAGCCGAACGGACTCGGAAAAGAAAAACAGAATTTTTTTAATATATAAGATTATTAAAATTACTGGTGATAATAATTATTAAAATTATTTGTTTACCCCTTTTCATCACAGTTTAACTTAATCTATTTAAACGACAGCGATACTCAAGAGGCGAATCATTATTTTTGTTATTTGTTCTTCGCAAGATTTTGTCCAAATAGCCCCTTATAGAAAAATCTTATAATCATTTATATTGAGTGGTCTTAATACTTTAAAATTAAATATATGTTCATAAAATCTATATGAAATGCAAGCTTGTGATTTCTAATTTGAAACTATGAGTTCGTTTTATTTCTCACTAGCTTCGCTTTTATTTTGGTACCCACGGCTTCGCTCACAGATAGCAATACATGAATGAAAGAAATATTGGGTAAATATTGAGAGTTCACTACCCCAAAAAGTAGTTTATACAAAAAACGTTCTTAAATTAATGTTAAAAAATCGCTGACGCAACCACTGTGTAATGTGTAAGAATTTAAGTACGTTTTTTGTATAAAATAAAGTATTTGTCAGATTGCAACAGCTTTTTAACATTCCATTGTACAAAATATTGCACTTTGAGTTAAATTTTATTGTTTGTAAATAAATGGTAAAACATGCCTCTAATAATTGTTGAAATAAGAGTTTCTGAAACTTGCAGCGCTCCTAGCGGTTAAACGGTTAAGTTTAATCAAAAAACACCGTTTGAACTTGTGTCTTAAAATTGCATGTAAAATCCAAATCCGTAATAAAAAATAGGGGTTTTTATTAGAAATTTCAAAGTTGACCAGCATATTGGAAAATGGCGGCCATTTAGAAATATTTTAACTACATATTTTTTAATTTCTCATAAAACAAGGAAAGGTTCCCCATTTAAAGTTTGCTGTAAAATTAATACTTTCTGAAATTAAATTAAAAAATAAAAAAAATAGAAAATTTTTGAGAGGCTGTATCTCATAAACGGTTGGGTTTAGGAAAAAAAATACAAAAGGATAAAAATTTCTTACATTTGTGTCCCCAATCGAAAATCAACATACAAAATAGTTGTTTCCATTTAAAAAAATTAAGTTATCCACCATATTGGAAAAATGGCGGAGTTTTTGGAAATTTTAATATTGTATTTTTAATGCAAGGGAAAAAGTAGGGAAGGTCCCCCATTTAAAGATTGTTGTAACTTTTATAGTTTCCGAGATCCCAATGGTGGCCATCTTGAGCCCTGTATAAATATATCTCTTGTATAAATAGGCTATGTGAAACAGGAAATCCCTCCGACGGTCCAGAACCGTCTGGAACATTCACGAAACTTCTGGAAGTTTCTATAACATTCTTTAACATTTTCCAACAATCGCAAACATTCTAGAACATTTTGTGTGCAACTTTCTGGAATATTCTGGAAGCTAGAACGTTTTGGTCTGTCTCGGCCACTTCTTCAATAGATTCCCACAAGATTGCAGCTATAAGCTCTTTTGACACCAGTATCTCCGAAGCCAACCCTTGCAGTTCCAAAACGAAACCTTCTTCGAGGATAGGGTTTAGGGTTACCATACCGTATGATCCCCATAGGACTGCGGGCGTAGGTTGCAGAGTTATAGCGGCGCGCAAGTACCAACCACGCATACATTGATTGGGTGCGTGCCGCTACAACTCTGCAACCTACCCCCTAAGCTTCAGGGAGGTTATATGATATGGTAACTCTCCGACTCAATCCATGAAGAAGATTTGGATCTGCATGTGTTGGATGCGGAGTTATAGCGGCAAGCACAGATAAACCACGTTAACATCTATACTAATATTATAAAGAAGCAAAATTTGTTTGTTTGTTTGTTTGTAGGGGGTAAGCTCTTGAGCTACTGAACCGATTGAAAAAATAGTTTTACTAATAAAAAGCTACACTATCCCTGAATAACATAGGCTAGAATTAATTTTGATAAAAGCCTTTTTTATTTCAATATTTGTAAATTCAGTCGGAAAAAATCTTAGGTTAGGCCTAGGCTGATGAATGATCACATGTATTTACATTTATTACCATAGCAACAAATTGAATAAAATAACAGATAAAACAGCTGAATAATAATACAGCTAATTGTGAAGCAATAATTATTTAAATATCCAACTTTTAGGTTAGGTTTTTAATTAAGTGTAGACCTGAGCCTTGCTGGTTCTTTTAATCTTTATTAAAACTGCTGTTATAAAATATACGAAATAATTTGATTTGAACATTTAACAATATTTACCATCTTAAGATTATTATTATAAAAAGGTAAACATTTTTTGTTTATTTGTTTGTATGCAGGCCCGTAGCCAGCCGTAGGGCCCGACGGGCCCGGGCCCACCCCCCCCCCCCCCCGAAATTCCGTGCACCCTAAAATTTTCCTAAAGATGTAAATCATGTTTTAAAAATATGTCTATCGATAACAAGCCATATTTTTGATGAAAACTTCACGCCTGTGAGACATATATAATATCTCTATTAGAACATTTGAACAGAAGATTACTTTTTGATCTGGATCGATTATCTCGAATCCGATCATCAAAAATTGCGTGTGAAACATAAAATACGCTTTTACTAGACAAGTGTTGGTTTTCACACAGTTCACTGGTGTTTGAAATTTCCCGCGCAATTTTTCGTGATCCAATTCGAGATATATCGATCCGAATCAGAACTCACACTCAGACGACTCAGTTGCAGTTTCGATAAGCAACTGTTACTGGCGTAAGTTAAATATTGTTTACGAAGAATCGAAATTGAAATGAAACGTGCACAAGACAAACAAGTATTGTTGGGTTTCTCAAGAAATCAAAAAATAATGAATTGTAAGGTAAGTAATGTGCATTTTGACCTTACGAATAGCCATAGACATGAAAGTGTTCACATAACCTCAAACGTCAACACTGAAAGTTCCGAGACTCACGTCGAAGCAAACAACTTGTTCTAATTTTCAAACAGACTCTGTTGAAACTTACTTTCGGTCTGATTTTTTTATTCCTTGCCTCGATACGCTGATTCAGAATTTGTCTGACAAATTTCTTAATGAGATCGCGGGAATCTTATCAAGCTTACAGATACTTCTCCCTGGATTTGCTGCAATTGAAAAAGTAGATGACTTGCATCATCTTTAGCCATACTTTGATGATCGATTCTCAGAATCCGCTGTAAAAGCTGAGTATAAGTTGTGGTGTGAGAAATTATCGGGACTCGAGAAAGATGCCAAGGCTTTACAAGTATTGGATTTTTGTGACAAGAGCAGATTTCCAACAATCAAATATCTATTAACAGTTTTGGCAACTCTTCCGGTCACAACGGCAAATGTGGAAAGGTCATTTTCGACAGTGAAAAGAATCAAGACTTACTTACGTAACTCAACGGGCAACGAAAGACTTAGTGCACTCGCCGTACTGTCAATTTATGGAAACTTAGGTATCGATCCGAATGAGGTTCTTGAGATTATGGCAGCAAAGAAATCGCGAAAGTTAAAATTTTAAATTTTGTCTACTGAAATTGACGCTTTTGTTTGACAATTAATGAGTACGTATGCGTGACTGACAATTAAAATACAGTGATGATATTAATAACAATAAAACAGTTTTTCACTAATGAGCCCAACTTTAATAACAAATATCCTTACAAGACACCCATCAACCATTTCCGCCCCCTGCCCCCAAAAAATTATTACTACGTTTTGGGCCCCCTCCAAACCAAATTTCTGGCTACGAGCCTGTTTGTATGTAAGGGATAATCTCTGGAACTATTGAACCGATTGAAAAAATAGTTTTACTAATAAAAAGCTACACTATCCTTGAGTAACGTAGGCTAGAATTAATTTTGATTTAAGGTTTACAACAACCCCTAAAACAATCAATATTAATTGTTATACTTTCCTTAAAGCTAGAGAGTTGAAATTTTGTACATTTATTTCTTACAAGATACATAGAAAAAGTAAATTAGATTTGCATTTTATCGCGTGCTACTAAGCTAAGAAATGAAAATGTGATAAGAACCCCTAAAACAATAAACATTAATTGTTATATTTTCCTTAAAATTAGTGAGCTGAAAATGTTTGCATTTATAGTTTACAACATAAAAAAAGTATCATAGATTGACATTTTGTCGCGTACTGCTAAGGGATGAAAATGTAGTAAAAATTTAGTAACCTGTTTGCATTTCCTTTCGAGGCGAGTCACCGTGGGGGTTGGCGAGCGAAGCGAGAAGGGGGCGGACCCCTCTAGTTTATTATATATATTGATTTTCGTAGGTTAGTAGTTTGAACTCTATTATTTGATAAACGATATGTTTTATTAAAAAAGTGGACCTTCGTGTTAAAATATAATATCGTATCTGTACAAAACATAGCGCGTACACTACGGGGAAATTGATTTTATTAGTCTATTAGTCAATTAACGATTTATTAGTTTTTCGCAGTAAATCTGAAACTGACAATTTTCTTCGCGAAAAATTTACAAGGAACAAAGAAATTCTTTAATTACAAAATAAAGTTATTTTTTCTGCAGATCAATGGATAACCGAGTTATCGGCAAACAATTAAAACATAATTTCTCGGTACTTGAACAAAACCCACAACGTTAGCCTCTTGGCTAAAACAATCTATTGTTAGTTTAAGTCCGTCACAACAATGGAACAATAAAATGCTTCACAAACTGTGTTTTTACGGCTAATAAAACATTATTTCACGAGAAAAGCGATGGAACTGTTTTATTAGTACATTTCACATTTAATATAGGAATACTATTAAACAATTTCGAATCTGAATCTACTGTACCCCCTAAGTACTGTAAGCTCTTTTTATTTTATATTTTTCCTAGGTTGGCAGTTTTAACTCAGACATAAAAACGCGATGTTGGTTTAAACTCGTTAATCTTAAATAATTATAAACTTTAATTAAAAAAGAGGCCATTAGAGTTAAATATTGAGTCATTAAATAGAGTAGCAATATTTGTACTACCTATTTAAATGTATAAAACATTTTAATTTATTGTTTTGTTGGAAAACTAATTAACAAATACCGTAACATAATTGACCGAGCGTAAGCGAGGTCTCCGTTTTAACTCGACCGTTCGGCATTTCGTCTGTGTGTCTGTGTGTCTATATGTCTGTGTGTCTGTGTGTCTGTCTCACGATTACGGCCAAACTCCTTGACCGATTTTGATGATTTTTTGCATGAATGTTTCTTATTCCTAGGCCGAGCCATGTATATATCCGGTTTTTTCCATTTTTCATTTTTAACCCCTTAAATAAAATAAAAATGGCGGCCGGACCGTTTCTCTCAGTGTAAGCATTTTTCCAAAGCCAGTTTGTGGCTTAACCGTAAGTCGAATTTAAAAACTAATAACATTTTGCAAACAGCAAATTAAATTTTAAACAAAATTGTATTCTTGATTTTTTTCCGTATCTCTAAAGCGGTAAGCTCACAAAATGGCCGTAAACTTCGAATTTGTTAAAAAATCGTCCAAGTTTTTGTATTTTAACCATGTTTTTATACTTTTATTCTAAACCAATTCAAAAGTGTTCCATAGCTTTTTTGTAGATAAAGGTTTAAAGAATTCATATATGCCATTAAAAAAATTATTGAAGTAAAATTAAGAAAGTTATTAGCTCAAGAAACAATCACGTTCAGTAAGGAAAGGAAAATGTTTAACTTTAGGCCTACATAAAAAGTAGTAAAAATTATTGTAATTTTTTTCATAAATGTAAAAAAGTTTCGTAATTTAGTTCTAAATAGAATTGTATAAAAATATTTATCAATTTCAAATTTGTTATTTTGAAAACACCAGTTTTTATGTTCCTACTACAAGACTGCTAACAAAACTAGGCCTGTTTTGAATAGTAATTTTGGAATATATCATTTGCCCAAAAATGACATATTATTATAAGAAAGTGTAGAGGATAAATCAAAGAATTGAACTGTATACCTGTAAGTTATCATTGTAAATTTCATAAAAGTATTTGACTTAGCTTTACTTGAATTACAAAATGAGATGAAACAAATGAAACCTCGCGGCGATAAAGGACACACAAAAAATGACCGTAGGACACCGTGGGAAGTGTTGGTACATGGGTTGAGATCACTATCACGACGTTTTAACATCGTTTGTTTTCATTATTTCTAATATTGGAATATGATATGGAACTTAAGTTAACTTATGATACATTGTTAAGTTTGAGTTATTTAAGTATGTAAATATTTAATTGTATGTTGTCCCTCTATAACGCGATATTTTTAGCTATCTTACGCATTATTAGCCTAAATAAAACAATGCCTCTAAAAGAAAATCTTTAGCAGTTAAAGCTGAAGAAAAGAAACAAAATCGAGAACTAGAAATCCCGGGAATCGCGGGAATTGTAAATAATGTTTCACTGGCTAAACCTTCTGCTTACTTCCTTACTGGCACACTATTTTTAACCTAAGCTCAAAACCACATTTGTTATTTCAACGAGCGAGGTCTACTGTTCGCAGAACTACTAGTTGTAAATAAATAACAAATTATTGACCGAGCGAAGCGAGGTCGCCGTTTTAGCTCGACCGTTCGGCATTTCGTCTGTGTGTCTGTCTGTCTCACGATTACGGCCAAACGCCTTGACCGATTGTCATGATTTTTTTCATGAACGTTCCTTATTACTAGGCCGAGCTCTGTATATATACGTCTTTTTCATTTGTAACCCCTTAAATAAAAAAAAATGGCGGCAGCACCGTTTCTCTTTGGAAGGTGTTTTCCAAAGCCAGTGTGTGGTTTAAACGTAAGTCGAATTGAAAAACTAATAACATTCTGCGAGTAGCAAATTTGATGTTCAACAAAATTGGTTTCTTGATATTTTTTCCGCATCTCTAACGGTAAGCTCACAAAATGGTCGCAAACTTCAAATTTGTTCAAAATCGTCCAAGTTTTTGTATTTTAACCATGTTTTTATACGTTTATTCTTTAGATACCTTCATAAAATCTTATAATTTTATGGAGAGGGCTAGAGAACGCTACCTGCTGTCTTGCTCTTTCCTGCGCTACGTCACTGTGGCCGCTGTGATTGTGAATTGTGGAGGGTTGCCGAGATAAGGAGCCCGATTGGCGTTGCGTCGCATTTACTGAGTTGTAGCAATGAATACTTAAATGTTAAGAAGCGCAGGTACATCAATGAACCGCGACGCAGGGCTAGCTAACCATTTTGTGCGTGGGCAAGAGCGAGAGAGTGCGACATACCAAGTGTCGCTTTGTCTGGTAGCCATGTACCAGAGAGAGAGGGGAAGAAAACATTGTATCTAGCACTTCACCGCGAGTTAAATGGTTTGCCAGCGCTTCCTCGCGGTTCATTGCTGTACTACAACTTCAAGTTAGAAAAATCTATTAGAATTTAGCACACGGGACCTGCGCTACTTAACTTTTAAGTATTCATCGGTTGTAGTCCTTTTAAACCACGTCTGTTATTTCAACGAGCGAAGTTTACTGTTCACAGAACTACTATATAGTCTACTAGGGGAGACCCCTGCGTGCTCCGCACGCCAACCCCCAATGGAACCTTCTAAAAACATACGTTATGTTTTATTTATAATAAAGGTGTAGGATTAATAATAACCTCAAAACTAAGATGGTAAATAATGTAAAATGTTCAAATTAAATTATTTCTTATATTTTATAACAGCAGTTTTAATAATGGTTAAAAGAACCAGCAAGGCTCAGGTCTACACTTAAAAACCCTAACCTAAAAGCTAGAAATACAACAATAATTGCTTCAAATTTTGAAATCAGCTGTTAATGGAAATATTGGAGCAGTAGCTGTATTAATTATCTGTTATTTTATTCAATTGATTGCTATGGTAATAAATGTAAATACATGTGTTGGTTTATCATTCCAGGCCTAACCTAAGAATTTTTTCCGACTAAATTTACAAATATTGGAATAAAAAAAAGTTTTTATCGAAATGAATTATAGCCTATGTTACTCAGGGATAGTGTAGCTTTTTATTACTAAAACTGTTTTTTCAATCGGTTTAGTAGTGCCAGAGATTACCCCCTACATACAAACAAACAAACACACAAACAAACAAACAAACTTTACCTCTTTATAATATGAGTATAGATGATACAGATACCACCTCAGGATGAGGAAGAACCAGCCGACGGTATTAATACCCTTACCCTTGGGCATATTGTGCGAGATTGGGGATGATAACGCAAACTCCCGTATAGGGGGTATTTTCTATACACTGTGCATTGCTTGCTTCGCACGCCAACTCCCCTTATTGGAAGAATTTTCAATACACAGTGCATTGCGTGCTTCGCACGCCAATTCCCACATAGGGAGTATTTTGTATACACAGTGCATTGCGTGCTTCGCACGCCAACCCACGTATGTAACCCCAATTGTGACTTCATAATTGAATTAAAGTAGGAGAGGGGGATAGTACATTAAAATAGGAGAGTGACTAATAAATATTATTATTATTAGCTAAAGAGGAAACTATTCGGTCGGTTTCGAACAAATTTGCACCAAACATGTCAATTAGGCAACGTATAGATGCACAAAAAAAGGTTTTGAATATTTTCGAAAAACAGCCCCCTTTTTTGGTCAAAAAACCTCCAAAAATCAGTTATTATTATTAGCTAAAAGAGAATTTTTTGAAAGATATGTTTTTTTGCATATGGTAGGGTACATTAAGGGCTACAAATAAGCCAAATTTTATCAAAATCGTTAGAGCCTTTTTTTATAAAAAAAATAACAGATTTTTTATGGTTTTTCGGCCAAAAAGGGGGTTGTTTTTCAAAACCGTTTTTCGTGCATCTATACAGGGCCTAATTGACATGTTTGATGCAAATTTGTTCGAAATCAATCGAATAGTTTTCTCTCTAGCTTTGTATACATACAGACATACAGACATTTTGTAAAAACCACTGAGGGGTTTTTTTCGACTCCCCTCAGGGGATCCCAAAACGGATATTTCCACAAAAATTTCATCATCGATTTTTTTGCGATTACTATACTTTCTCTATCCTATAGTGAGAAAGTAAAAATAAGTGAAAGTCATTCCTTTTATCACAAAGTTTCCTCTAAAATTTTCAAACGACCTCCCCAATTTCACATTTCAACCCTCAGTGCGTCCCCCACCCCACAATACTTGACCCTGCCTTCCAGCCATTCTTTAATACATGTCTATTCCTGGAGCCTGTACATAATGAGAAGCAAGCAGTTCCCAGTGTTATTAGACTGGGGAAGAAAGCAATTACAACGTTCAGTACTTGTATTTTTATCTCATGCTCCCTTCACAAAGGGAATGCTTAATGAATGCATAAATAGACATTTTGCGTGGTCATTCTTGAACATGGAAAGTTCTATCCGGCCTGCACTGTTTTGTTGGCGCGAACGTACATTTTGTAAACACTAAATGTAGATTTTATCTTGCTAAACTTTCTACTTCGCCAGGTCTTTTTTTTTTAAATTGTCATAGTTAAAACTTATTTGTAGAGTTTCGTGCCTTATAGAACAAAACCAGGAAACGCTATTGCCTGGTATGAATTTGTAATTCAATCAAAAACTCTGGCTCTCTGCGCTTGCGTCAAAATTTAGATCACAGCTACCCCCACCACCCGATCTCAATCCAAGTGGCTCTGTAGTAAACAAAACTCTGGTCTTACTGCGCATGAATCAGGATCTAGATTACAGCTACCCCCACCACCCTATCCTGATCCAAGTGCCTCAAAACTCTAACCCTACTGACCGTGCGTCAGTTTCAGGACACCGTATCGGAAAGTCAACTGTATCCCCCCTCCCCCACCATTTGAGTTTAATAAACAAACACATGGTAAAAATAAAGTACCGAACTTGTCACCGGAATTGACGATTTCGCCAAATATGCGATTAAAAGAACAGTGCATTCCTTAAAGCTTTCCGACGATAACAACTTTTACTGATGGCTTTCCTTTAGTTCGAAATTAAAAGTTAAAACCCGAAACTTCCCGCTTTTAGTTTTGTATAAACAATAATAAAAATCGCTAGTTTTGTAAAATGTTTAACTCGGAAAATATAATAGGTACCAATTAAACTGTAAGTGGCAACTTGTATACGCACAAGGCACAAACAATCGACATTATTTAATTCCGGCTCCTAACGTTCAGTGTACAAATTACTGATGGGCGTAACAGGATGAATAACACTATTAGTGAATAGAAAACTAACCGATCACAACAAACTGGACTGAAATCAACCACGTTACGGACAAAATAAATTGACGAAGTGATCAACTTGGAAGGCAACTGTAACGGGTACCCCTCACCTCGTAAATAGCTATAAATAATAAGTAAAGATAATTCATAATAAAGGGTCCACTAACAGCGGACATAGTATATTGTTGGCTAAAGGTACATTAGCTGAGAAGACAATTCCTAATTAACCAAGGTAGGGGGGCGCTAGATGAAAGCATCCAGAGATGCAGTGGTTAGTCGGTAAGTGAACGCGTCCGCGAGCAGAGTCAATTAAGGGTCTGCTCCAGTAAACGAGAAAGCAACAGGAAACGCACTTCCGGTATCACTGTATCCCTATCTAAACAGTGCAATTTCTTGCAGCTGAACGCTTTGACATTGCCTCATTTCAAACCATTGTATAAGTCTATCTTTTGTAATTGAGTGTTGAAAAAAAGACTGCATATTCTTTATAAAATTTCGGATCCGGCTTGCAAATTATTTTTCATTAATAATTTTGTATTGTGTTAGGAAAAAAATTCAAACTTTGTAGTTACTAAATGTCAGTTACTTGACAAATTAAAGAAATTTAAAAAAATGTAAATTGCAAGACGGATGCGTATTGTGACTGTGCTTAAAATGAGACCTTGCAAACAATTTTATGATAAAAAGTAAACGAAATAAATGGTTTGAAATTGAACATTGCTCTTGAATCCATTCCATTTTTACTGGAACAGACCCTTAAGGATAGATCTTGCTTTGGCCTCATGGCGTAATATTAGTTATAGAGTAGTCGGAACCAACAGAGTAGTCGATTGTATCGATGCAATAAACGTTTCAACTGATCATGGGTTTACCAAATTCTTGAAAAACCTTCTCACCACCAACCATCCTGACAACGCCCGTACGTCCGCACGAGGACAGAAAGGTATAGCCCGACCAGGGAAAGCGCCGCTTCATGGAGCCGGACACAGGCGAGCCAAGCCCACGGAAGCGGGGTCCTTTACAGTAACTGGCAATATGGTAATAGGCGGTCGATAGCCTTAAGGCTTATTTACATTTACCACTTTCGATGTTCATCTTGGATGAATCGTCCAAAGTGGTAAATGTAAATTGGCTTTCATTTTTATTTCAACCAAAGTGAACGATGAAACAAGTTGACACCCTACGAACTTTTGATGAAAGAGTCGTTCCTCGAACCGATGAATCATCCAGAGTGAAGGCTTAGTGAAAAATGTAAACAAACGATATGTTAATTAATTTCCCACGCTTCATTCACTGATTAGTTCACAGCCGACCAGTCAACTCTCTGTCATAGTGCGTGTTTTTTGTGTTTATTATTGTTTTGAATACAAATTGTATAACATGACATTCAAGTGGTAAGACAAGCATATGCTATGGAATAATAAATGCAGTGACTACAGCAAATCGAATTCACGGGAAAAGGCGTACTCCTCAACGCTTGCGAATTTAAATTTGCCTGGGTTAACGATAGCAGACGTTAGGCGAAAATGAAAACTGTTAGAACACGATATGTAGCAGAACTTAAGAAGATCAGAAATTCGCTAGGTATCGTAGTTTCATTTGTAATTTTATTTTAGGGCTCAAAGCTTCTTGGAACCAAGTATCTTTTTTTTATAAATGTAGTTACTTTTTCGAGAAGGTAAGTGAATTTGAACGAGGGTTCATTCTTAAATGATTTTTGTATTCCTCTGGATCTTCTTCTGCCAATTCTCTCAATAGCGTTGACGAAGCTCTCAGTTTTCTCTTCTTAAGACCCATGGTTTCACCCACCAAAGTCTTTGACCACGGGGGCAGGTCCGTATTTCTAAAAAGGCTGAGTAGGCTCCAGCCTAAAGCGACAAACTTTTAGGAGCGGCAATTTGGATATTTTTTTTTAACTGAAAATAAACCCTTTCGACTTTATTTATCAGCAGAAAATACGTATTTATATGTGGCTTAAATGTATGTAAGAAAATATGTTACTTGAAATTTTGTTTTACTCTTCCTACTTTTTATGAACTTATATGAATTCACAGCACGCAATCCTGTTATGTAGTTTTCGCGTAGCCTGATTTGATCTGTGGAATTAGCCATGGATAGAACAATAAACTACGAAAAAGACAACAAAAGAAAGACAAAAAGGAAAGTTTAGCCTGACGAAGATCAAAATGGAGAAATAAACTAAGAATAAATACGTTTATATTGATAATAGACTCTTTTACTGGTGAGTTCAATAAGAGACAAATAGCCTGTAACAAGTTTCAAGACAGGTTTTACTTCTTCAGTTGTATGAAAAAAAAGAAAGGACGAGGAATTAAGGGAAAAGGCAACTAATCTCTAAAATACCTATACACACGACTTGGATTTTGATTTCATTGAAGATTGCATCCATTTTCAAAAGTACCTACTGTGTTGCAGGTGCAGCACCCACGGTTTTTTTTAGCACCCAGCAGAAAAATAGTTCCAAGGAATTTCAAAATTTCTCCGATATATAAGATGTGTACGTGAATTTGGACATGCCACTAAGAATAAGCCTGTGCGTAACTGCTACAAATTGTGCTGGAGAACGTAGTTTTCCAGCCTCAGAATAGTTATAAAACTATCTACGAACCAGCCTTTCTGAAGGAAGGTTGAACTAAATTTCTTTACTGTTTATTGAGACAAAAACCACGAAAACACTTTCGAATGAGGGCATTATAAATGAGCTTGCTCTTAAAAAATACCGCAAGAAAGTGGTGTAAATTTGAACACGAATGAAGGTCCAAAATGTAATTAATATGTGGGTTGTTTAATTTTGTTTGTATATAAAATGTTGTTGAACTGTAGTTGGAAGCTATAGGCTACTTTATTTTCAATACGAATAATAACCAATAATTTTACTATCTACATTTTATGAAGCTTGAACTTCATTATCCTTATGCAGTAAAAAGTTAACTGAATATAAGTACGGTACTTTATTTAATGTAAAACATAAAGTTTTTATTTTAAAACCATAAAGTATGATAAAAACTCGTAATTTGATCAATTATTTACAATAGCCTACCAAAGTTTATAAAGTGGTTGTTAATACAATTAATAATAACTTAATATTAGGCATAAGTTTATTATAATAACTTAGCAGATTTACTTCAGAGCCAACAGTAATATTTTATTTTATTTACAATAATTAAATTCCCTTAGTAAGCCTATTTTGTATCATCATGTACAAATAATAGGACTTATGCAAAAACAATTAATTCTAAAACGAAAAAGATAGGCCTAACCTATAAAACCAAAAATACAGATAAACGGGCGAATATGTAAGTATGTTTTAGATTTAGTAGCTAATAAACTCATTTTAGGTATTTGTGTTGTTATTTTGTGAAATTACTAGCTGAAAATAACCTAATTTGGTTGAAATCCCGTTTGCAATAATATAGTCAATTAGGCCAGTGGGAGCATAATAATAAATTCCAATATAATAATTAGCACTATTTGCCAATAGTCAAGCCAAATAAATCTTTGCAGATAGCAGCGCATTATCGAACATATGAAAAAACTGCAATATTCAATTAAGCATGTAGGTTCCCTGCCGGGAAAATAATTCCAATTATTAGCAAAATTGTTAATAATAAACCCAAAGTTTAATAAAATCTTTGCAGGTAGCAGCACATTACGGTACAGATTGAACTGCCACTGCGTATCTTTTTTTTTTTAGGCGGAAAAATGCGTTTCGTGCAGACCTCAATCCGAATTAGAGGTACTGTGGGGCTCAATCCAGAGCGTACTGGCAATACCCACTAAACGACCGCCCTCCCCCCAAGTAAGGAAGTCACTCTGGCTCCGAACACAGGCACAAGAGTGTATCCGCCAGCCTCTCCTGAGAAGCTATACAACACTCATGTACCATGTGTAACGGACAGAGACACTCCGCATGCATCACTGGAGGGAGCGTCAGCAGCATCTAGGGGCTATTCCCTAATGGCTGCTAAATCAATCTGAAACTCACTTAATAGAAAAGAAGGCAAACTGGTTAGTGTTAATCTTGATGGAGTCGCAGCGTGAAGAAACCTATGGCGGGTCGTCCAGGATAGCGGCAGGCCGAGGCCTACCATCTTCCTGGATGTCGAGTCTCCTGCAGCGAATTACTACGAATTAGGACGTGCAGCGCTTTCTAGTAGTTAAAGTATCAACTACGATCAACATGATTCTTGAGCCCCACAGTACCTTCTCTAACGAGAGGTCTGTCTAAATGCATTTTTCCGCCTAAAAAAAAAAAAAAATTAAATAGTGTGCTTAAGACCACACGTTGGAAGTGATAACTTCTATGACCAATTTATATTTTTTTGTCCGTACTAATATTAGAGGAGGAGGAATAAGGAAAAAATAATTTAAAACATTAATGACTTTGCTGACTTTGGTATTTAATATACATATAACACAAATATCATATATATATATATATACATACATACTATATCTCGAGCGGTGACGGTCGCGAGTTTGATGCTTTTTCCTCTCCCAATAAGAAGTGCTATGTAGTATATTCGCGTTGCGTACATACATATATATATATAATACATACTATATCTCGAGTGGTAACGGTCGCGAATTCAATGCTTTTTCCCCAAGCAAAAAGTGTCCAACGCCGCTAAAGAAGTTTTCACTTCAAAAAAAAAATGATTGGTAGAACCACTGTCAACATAAATCAGCAAAAATACTTGCCTAATTTTCCTCAGTGAGGCAGCACTTTTTTGTCCCGCCTCACTGAGAAAAATGAGAGAGCTCCGGAATTATGACTGTTTTAAGGTGCAGTCACCTGGTAGATGAAAGTAAAACTATTTATTTATTTTGCTACAGGTCAGAAAGTGCTGCTACCAGCTTTGAAATTGTGAACTATTATTCCTACAGTTATTGTAGTGCATTCTAGTAGTTAAAGTAACAACTGCGATCAACATGATTTCTATATTTAGCAGAACCATTGTCAAAATAGATCGGCAAAATTAGTAACATACTTTTCCTCAGTGAGACAGCACTTCTTTTATCCCGCCTCACTGAGAAAAATGACAGAACATTGAAATTAAAACTAACTGTTGTATCCATAAGGTGCTGCCACCTGGTAGATAAATTTAAAACTATTTATAATTATTTTGCTACAGGCCGAAAAGTGCTGCTACCAACTTTAAAATTGTAAACTATTACAGTATTTGTTCTAATAGATATTTTGGTAGATTACTTTATAATAAATAAATTACTTTTTATAAATTATTGTGCTGTAAGATGCTTCCCCCTGTGATTTATTTTCATAATAATATATTCCTATTAATTTAAGGGTCTGTAAAAAACATTTAATTTCTTAAGGCAGATTGAATTTTATTATTTAACCATGTAGTAGACCCTACTATTAAAATTGTTATTTCCTTTCAACATATAGGTTAGTTTACAGTCTAAGAACAATTAATTTTAGAGTGTCAAGCATTAACCTCAAAGAACAGAACTAAACAGTTTGACTTTCCTAACGAAAAGACGTTTGTAAAAAAAAATAAAAGAAAACTAATGTAATCTAAGTTAAAGTTTTTAAAAGTTTGTGAATTTTAGTAGTGCAAGTAATAAAAGTATCGTACTATTTGGTTGGTTGCAGTTTTTTGTTATATTACGGTGTTTTTATTTTATAATTTATGAAATTTTTAGCCCTAACCATTTTAGGCCTAAGAACTTACGTAGCGAACACAATAACCATCGTTCATTTCCGGCTTTATATAACTTGCAAAAATATTACAGCAGCAAGGATCATAGGTCGTGCCATCCTAACTTGAGGCAGCCAAACGGTTGCGGTCGGGTGGCTAATGACCCGACTGGTTAGTTTTGCTGCCTCAAGTTAGGGTGGCACGACCTACGATAAGTGAAAGGCAGTGGAAGCGGATAACGATTCTCAGAAGTCAGAATTATGTATAATAAAGTAGGATTTACACTGTTTCACTTTTGATGTACATCCAAAGTGAATCACTGAGAGTGAATTCATCCA
>JAGFPH010000388.1:418804-450627 GCA_018207615.1 Philaenus spumarius | reverse complement strand
TTTGGTATGTAGCTTCCTCTAGGGCCATAGGTGCTCACTAAGAAAGGGTATGAAAAATTTGGAAATTTTAGGAGGGGTTTGGGGGGATCAAAGTTATTAAAATCATAATTTTAGATCTTTTATTACTATGACAATAGTGCTTTTATTATTTAAGATCTATATATATAAAAGCCAAATACCACTGACTGACTGAACACTTAAAAAGAATACAATTACGTTAAAAAGACTGAAAATACCAACCACCACGGGCAACGCCGTACGGGTCAGCTAGTCCCAAATAAATTTTAAATAAGGATCAGTAATCTAGCTAAGCAAATTACTAACCTAACCAAAGGTGTAGAATTAAAATATGTGGAGATGTCAATAAGTAGAGAAAGAGTTTTTAACATTGAGATATCTACATAGTAAAATCCGATTTATACACTAATAACAATAAATGTTTAGAGAAGATGGAAGGGAAGTAACGTAACCCACAACTACATAGTGTTAACTACATATGCAAGGCCGTAGCAGGAAAACTTTTCAGGGGGGGGGGTCAGGTCAGGACCGGGGATTTGAATTTAAACCCTTTACTGGGTCGCACAAGTGAGCTTGATTCTGAACACTATGAGAAGCGGCCGACATATTGGGAGTATTTTCAATACACAATGCATTGCGTATTTTGTTAGGTTTAAGTATTTTTGTTGAACCTTCGTAGTTTTCTTATTTAATAGATCAGATCAAGCTCACAAGAGAGTAAGGCTGTAACCTATTGCGTCCAAGTGCATTGTACGTTGTAGTTTAATCAAGCAAATCTAAATATCAGTATGCATGCAATGCACAATGATGTAAAATACAGTATGTTGTTGGATCCTCTGTTGTGTTGTCTATTTTATAATTTTATTTGCACTTTTTAAACCTAAAATTAATTTTTACTACGTAATTTCAGGATTTCGGGGGGGTTTCGACCCCCTAACCTCCCCCCTGGCTACGGCCTTGTATATAGGTTTGTTCTATAAATATGAATTCCTTTTATAACTTGTTTAAAGAAGAACAAAAACGTAATGTTTAAAATCATTAATCCTAATAAGGATGAAAACTAAAAAGCGATAATCACATATATTATTTCTCAAGGCCATTTTTTTGTCGGTACGCCATAACTTCCTTAATACATCATCAAATTACATGAATGAGGCATCATTTTAAAGCTTTCCTTAACCGCTACACCGGAAAAATATACAAAATACAATTATAAAAAAAAGAAGAAGAAATAAAGAATCCGAAAGTAACAGTGATGTAAGATCAAGTAAGTTGTAGGGATATTTTCCTAGCGTTGGCAATACTGATGATATGAATACCCAGTTGGAGAGCTGCCGTTACGCCACTACATTGCTATTTTTAATTAATTGTATATTTAGTATCGTATAGTATAGTGTACTTTAATTAAGTGGGATTTAAATAAGTTAGAATTCGAATGCTTCGCACGGGTCAGCTAGTATCTACTTATTAGAAATTCGTGCTCTACTACTTTCATACTATGACTTTTCATGTTAAACTTTGTGGATTAAGAAATACTGTACGTTAATACTTGTTAAAAGGAGTATTTTTGACGTAACATTTCCACTGCAGAACTTGATTGTGTTACAAAGTATTGGTACCCAATGATCATAGAATTTAATGGTCTACATATTAAAACGTTTCTCACGATAAAGTGAAAACAATAAATACACATATATTTGTGTAAATGTTTATAAACAGTTTTCATAAAGTTTTTAAATGTTTGTATGTGTGTTTCCAGGCGAAAATATTCAGGTGTAGACAATGGTGGCTTGTAGCTAAAATTATTGGGGGTGCTGCACCATAATATTATTAGCCTTTGTTTTAAAATTCTGTAAAAATAAGCAAACATGTATAAAAAGAAAATGTATTCAGGAACTTGATAAAATCCTACAAAAACAAAATCAAAATACCTTTAATTTAAAATAAATCAAACCTTACTAACCTACATAATTAAATCAATCTTGTGAACGCAAATTAGTTTTGTCATTGTGTAGGCTCCCCTGACAAGTATCTTCTTCGTCTAGGATTAATAGAAAACTAGAGGGCTCCGCCCCCTGCTCGCTTAGCTCGCCAACCCCCGCGGTGTCTCGCGTCGAAGCAAATGCAAACAGGTTATTTTATATAAATAAGTCCTACTATTAAATTCTGATGATTTCGTGGATGTAAATTATTATTTTTATAGTATTCAGGAGGTTATAAAAACATTTCTATACAAAACAGCTGTTTATAATAAGAAACAAATTAATCCAGCTGCTTTCGTTGAAGTAAATAATGATTTTTATAGTACTTAGAAGGTTATAGGAACCTTCTTAATGTTAAATAGATAAAGTCCGATTCCCTTCGTTGGTAGTATTGTTCAAAGAACAGAAAATGCCTCGAGTTCAAAGAAGAAATATAGAAAACAGGAGGAGGAGGCAATTTATAAGAGATCTTATGCGCTTGAGAAGAGTAGAAGAAGATATATGTGTTCCAAATATGATTAGTATAAAATTGTTATACGTTGTAGTATTTATCTTAATTATTCTATTTAAATTATGAATATTATATTTTGATCAATTATTGTATAATTTAATTTTCAATTGAATTATAAATTTTATTGCTTGTTTCTGCTTTAATAGTTAGGATTTCTTATGTTTGTGTAAATTTTATTGTAGTTGTGTGTATTTTTAATATTAATTTATATTAGACGTAGACTATTCATATATATGTCTTTTGGCTGTAATAAATAAATAAATGTCATCAGAGAAATGTTTCTGATATTTTATCTGTCAGGTAAAAGTCAAAGTTCTAATCTTCACTAACACTACCTGACTAAACCTTACAATCTTGATTTAAATTTAAACTAAGATATATTGTCTCACTTTAACAATAAAACAAAGTGTCACGTTCTGCTTGTGAAATGTAAATCTGTTACTTCACCTGTCTGATAAATGTCTAGTAGGCTATATAAATTTGTTAATTCTGAAATCATACCCTCTTAACATATGTGGAGTAAAAAAACTACCTTCCACCAGCACGCCAAGGTAGCGACAGTGCTCCCTCAACCTCGCATGCAGCTTCCTAAATGCGCATGCGTACAACAGCCAAACACCACGCCGCTGGAACTGTGAAGCGCACAGTTCCATACAAAGATTTTCGTATCTTTTTCATAAACTGAGGGATGGCTACTACTGAAGCTTAAGGATTATATATTGTACAAGTATGCAGAAAGAATTAAAGAAAAGAATACTCAATATATTAAATGTTATTGATGATATCAAGTTGCTGCAGTTCCACAGTCCCTATATGCGAGCCACTAGCATAGGCTTAGTGTGTAGGCTAGGCTTAGTATAGTTTTCCAAAAAATTTTAATTGCCCTAATATATTATCATCACAACTTTTTACTTACTTCTTGTGCACATGACTGCTGACTTTACACACAGTTGACAATTTAAGTCACCTCAATATCTGAATGAACTGTTAACGTCAATCTTACCAAATAAAACACCACTTCCAAAATATTATTACAGAAAATCTGCAAAAACATGATTTTGTAGAACCGTACGTACCTGCAAAAGCATCACACAGATCACCGCAGATGACAAAAAACTTTGGTTTAGGCTTGAGTCGATTAATACACGCCACGGCTAACTCTGACAGCTGACACTCTTTCTCCCATCCTGGTTCAGGTTTTTTTTCTAAATATCTCTCTATCAAACCGAACTGACAATCGGCTCCTTGGATGAAATAGAATGACCCTTTCCACTGCTTCTCAGTTTCTAGGTCAACATTTTAATCAGCTGTTAGTTTGTATATATTCTTATCTAAACAGTTACAAGTTTGATAAGATATCTTTATTAATCCTAAGACACAGGATAAGTAGGTAGCCTATAAATTAAAACAAATAAAAATTAATAACGTTTATAAAGATAATTTTATAAACAAGTAATGGAAAGATATACTAGTTTTCTCCGCTATTTCCTTTTACCAAACGGACTGAAATTAGAGATTTCGATAACTGAAATAAACATCCTTGATTGGTCAGCTATTTTATTCATAAACAACACGGAACACAGATTTTATTGCAGGAACACAGAAAAAAATGTTGCAGGATGTTGGCAACATATTTGTTGATACAGCTACTTGTATCTAGCTGCATGTTGTCAACAGTGTTGTCTGTCTAAGTCTAAACCAAACTCAGACTATAGTATGTGTTTCCTTTGGTTATAAAATTATATTTATTAATGCAAATACCTTACAACCATTAGTTGCAGTTGGTCAACATTCCTGAATAAATAATGTACATAATTCCAATTTTCCATTCTTTCAGGTTAAAGAACTTTAGTTGATTCACCAAGCAATAAACTGATTTTAATAATAAAAAAGTATTAACAGATATTAGTTTAAGTAATTAGAAGCTTTATTAGAGAGTTGTTTTAAAAAAACCTGATGAAATATCTATACTAATATTATAAAGAGGTAACATTTGTTTGTTTGTTTTTGTATTTAGGCGGTAATCTCTGGAACTACTAAACCGATTGAAAAAATAGTTTTACTATTAAAAAGCTTCACTATCCCTGAGTAACACAGGCTATAATTCATTTTGATAAAAACATTTTTTATTTCAATATTTGCAAATTTAGTCGGAAAAAATCTTAGATTAAAATCATGGTTAAGCCATGAACCAACACTTGTATTTACATTTATTACCATAGCAACCAATTGAATAAAATAACAGATAAAACAACTGTTTGCTCTAATATTTTCATTAACACCCGATTTCACACTTTCAATCAACTATTTGTATTTCTAACTTTAAGGTTAGGTTTTTATTAAAGTGTACACCTCAGCATTGCTGGTTCTTTTAACCTTTATTGTAACTGCTGGTTAT
This sequence comes from Philaenus spumarius, assembly GCA_018207615.1. Taxonomy (NCBI): domain Eukaryota; kingdom Metazoa; phylum Arthropoda; class Insecta; order Hemiptera; family Aphrophoridae; genus Philaenus; species Philaenus spumarius. The sequence continues at coordinate 445,718 of JAGFPH010000388.1, read as the reverse complement.
AAAATACATATGAAATTATTTGATTTGAACATTTAACATATTTACCATCTTAGCTTTGGAGTTATTATTAATCCTACAATTTTTTTATAAAGAAAACAAAACATGATTATGTGTATAGAAAGTTGCAACGGGGTTGGCGTGCGGAGCACGCAAGGGTTTTACCTAGTAGTTATTAAAAAAAAAAAAAGAAGAAATGTAACAAACAATAACAATAAAAGAAAACATATGGTTTTTAATATAAAGATGAGATAATTGATTTCTAGAGTTTAATTGATGAATACTAAACAGTATGTTTCCCACAATAAGTCATGCAATTCATTATAGAAATAATAAATACGTACAAATAATAATCCACATACTAAACATAAATACTAACCAATCTAATTTTGAGGTTGATTTGATTTTGGGGATTTTTAAACAAATTGAAGAGAATAAGTTCACTGAAGCACCACTAATCCACAAGGAATGTACAAAAATCTGGGAGTAAAAACAAATAGGTAGAGAAGTCAGCTTCAGACATTGGATGGAAAATCTAATTAGAATTTCCGGCTCTGGCAGGTGACAGAACTTTCCTAACCCAAATTTCTTGTTTACTTGATAAAAAGTTTTCAATATCAAAAGATATTCCCTGCGATAACTTTTGAGTTTTTTTTTTATATGTAGGTAATTTTCCTTTATTGACTAAATATGAATCAAAATATATAAAAACGGTAAAATATGTGAAATAACAAATGCTTTATTTGCTTTTAAATTAATATTTAAAAAAGTAAAATAATATTTTGAAGAAGGGTGTACAAGGCTTAGAAAAAATATGTAAATTCATATAAATCCAGTCCCTAATAATATCCTACCACTAAAAAAAATTAAATACTATATATTTATTTGTGGTAGCCTAACTGGATTGTTTTTAAACATAATATTGCCTTGCAGTTAGATTCTGTCATACATTTTTTTCATCACTTGTTACATGACCGCGTTTTGACTTTTCTCATTTTCAAATGTTTTTGCGGTTAACATTAAATCATTCTTACATATAAGCACAAGGCTATTGTAGAACTTTACTAAATCACACATAGAATCTTCAAATTGTATCGTATGGTACGATGGGGCCTCAAGTTGAAAACTGACAGCTATAGTCCTATTCACCAACCAGCTGACCCTAACTAGACACAACACAGTATCTTCACAGCGTTCACCTGTATGACTCACCACTGTGCACTGCTGCGGGAGATATAAACTTAATTTAGAAACTTTAGAACATGTCTACTTCAGTGTACGGAACCAAAACTAGAAAGAGAAGCTTTAAGAAAAGTAGTCAACAGGAGGGGTCAACTTATGAACAGGAGATTCTATGCATGCAATGTTGGTTTCAGCTTCGTGACAATCAATTTCCAACTCCCTTTTTAAAATTATTTTGTATAAAATTAAATAAAATAATAGTTAAAATCCACCTAGGCCTACCAAATACTGGAAGTGTTGGTCAGATATTTCACAACAGTTAAATTGGATTTGATTGTAAATAGTTGAGGAGGAAAATAAATATTATAATTATTTTAAGTAGTTCCTCAGGAGAAATTGTTTCAATGACAAAGAAGTGAAAACAACCGTGTGTGGGTGGCTCCTCACAGGTAACTGACTACAAACGTTTACAAAAACTTGTGTGATGTGGTAAATGTTTTACAAACATGAAAAAAAAAACCTTTGTTGAACACAAAAACAAACAGGTTCAATAAAATATTCACTAGTTTGTTTATACAAATAAAACTTACTTAAAAAAACAATTCTTGTAGTAAGTAATCATTACAGTACAAATAGGCTTATTTACAACAAATCGTCTGATTACAATTTTAATAATCAAGATTATAAGATGGCTAGGCCTACTAGATTTAAATCTTATCCAAAATTAGTATAGAACATACTAATATTTTACAACAAAATTATTAAATTGTAGACACCTACCTGAATTAAAATCTAGGTGAGTACGATTCTGAGCAGTTATCCTCCATGGTACTGGAGTCTTCGCTGCTTCCTGTTTTGCTCTTTCTATAAAGAAATATTAGGTTAACAGAGACTTAAATTTGGTTTTAGGCCTATCAAGTTTACCATATTGCTGTATTTTTGCATTAATACTATTATAATAATTATTTATTATTAGTAGTTTTTTAGTTATAGTCTGTCCGCTCGGCCGTGATACCTGACTCAACGCCCCCTCCCTACCCGCTCGCCGGGCCTGCCGGTGGCAAACTAGTAGAGGGGGGCGTTGAGTCAGGTATCACGGCCGAACGGACAGACTATATAATCAAATTAATATGAGTATGTCGTCTGTATTTTTCACTTTTTCCCTTTCAGGACAAACTTATAAAAAATCTAAAAATAAGTTCTTGTGTAGTTTTATAAGGGCTTTAACACTATATTAAGGTCAACTAATGAAGTAATAACCTGTTTAATGAAAAATTAAAACAGGTGTATCACATTTGCCCTTCAATTAGGGCAAATATGATATACCTGGAAGGCAAATGTGATACAGCCATGCTATTCAGGCATAGCTCACTAGATCAAACCAAGGAGGGCAATTTTGATATACACATGTGGTAATGTAACAACTATGCAAATTTCATTGAAATCGGACCATAAATGTGGGAGTTACAGCAAACTAAGTAAAAGCTTGTCAAAATGCATTTTTTTCTAAATTAAAAAGACTACATTGATTTTGGAAATATAAAAACTATGTGTTTTTAAATGACATAGAAAATTTATTTGAACATATTAAAAGATCATGTGTTCAAATTTCATTAGCATAGGATGAAAAATAATAGTGTTATGAACAAATATTGAAAATGTTGCGAACACATTGAAAATCCGACTTAACAAATGAAAGGATTGATATTTAAACTGAACAAATAATCTTGTTTTTGAGTGATTTTTAACTAAAAAATCTATTGTTAAACTAGCCTATCCATCTAAACTAAAGCTAATAGAACACAAAAAATGCAGGTAATTTCAGAAAAAGAAAAAAAAACATTGAAAAGCCTGCGGAAACATTGAAAATTCAACTCAGGCTAATAACCTATAAGAAAGATGTGATATTTGAATGTTTCTCATACAAGGAATAAACAATTTAAGCCTACAGTCAATCAAGTTTGTTCAGTGTTTTTACTTAGTCCAAGCTTCTGTATTAATAATGCTTCATTTCAAACACATCAATCTTCTTCTCAATGGTAAATCGAGGTCGTCCACCCACCATGAATATGTCTGGCATTGGCAATTTTCCTAAGACATCACTTTTTGCAATTGTAGACAAATCATCTCTGTCTTTGAAGGTGTTTTTATTGCCATCCGATATCATGGCATTCGCAAACAGTTCGCCATCTTCAAAGATGTTGCTTACCGACACAAAATATCGATACATTACAGAATATCTTTTACCTCTTTTGAACTATGCGAGAAGGAAATCCCCAACTTTGATTTTGTCATTTGTGGTTTCTTGAAATTCTTCATCACCAAGTAGGTTGATATCCTTGAAACTGTCATCATCTACAATTACATCCAAGGGTGTTGGATCGTCTTCTTCATCAGACACTGTGGGACTACACCTTTTGTTTTTTCTCAGTATTTTTGGTAGGCCTACTTATGTCCCCTTCAGTAGGCATACTAGAGGGTAGGCCTAAGGTTTTCTTTTTTCCCTTCTTTCTTTTTTTCTTCAATAGCCAATAGCCGCAGCATATTCTTCAGATGTTATCACTTTTGCTCTTCCATTAATTCTCCTTCTTATCACTTATGTTACTGGGTGCATCTGTTTTTTGAATTCTGCTAAGAAGTATACTTGGTCCTGTCAAGAGGGAATGGTCCTGTCTTCTTGAACCCCGACTTGATATTTTCAGGTCTTAGCCCTTGAAGCCAAATTTAACAAAATTGTTTAAGTTAGCCTAAAAACAATCAACCATAAAACAGGAACTGCAGTTCAACTGGATCAAGTGATCAACAAACAAATCCTAAACTCAATTCATTTTAACCATGTGGTAAAAAGTGTATCATATTTGCCCGCCACAGTGTATCATAATTGCCCTTCAGAGTGTATCATAATTGCCCTCTGAGTTTATAACTTTATAACTATGGTGAATATGAATATATATTAATAATTTTGGTCTTAAAAGAAAGAAAATTTAATTCTTTACATTTATATATGCAGACAAAGTCAATAGAAAAATAATTCTTATATTTATAACAAAAGTTTTTCTTTGACGCAGAAAAGTTTTTAGGCCTAAAAAAACAATGATTCCATAATTTTTTTTTACTTTTTTAACCAACTAAAAATGCTCATAGTGCATTATGAGACCTAAAAGTACATTAAAAATGCTATTTAAATATATATTTTAAAACAACCTAGCTATAAATTTAGATGGTTTTAAAGGAATGTATCACAATTAATTGCCCTTCATTTTCGAGTGTAACATAATTGCCCTACTTCACCCTAGTTAATTAATCATTTATTATTGCAGTACTCCACATTATAATTTAGTTTGGATTGACATAACCTTTTTGCTGGTGTGATAGGCTGGGGAAAAGTGAAAAATACAGGCGACATACTCATACTAAATACAGACGACATACGGTACTCATACTAATTTGATTATAACTAAAAAACTACTTAGATTGCTAAAATGAAAGTTTGCATTTATTTAACAAAGACATTAATAAACAACATAAATGTTTTTAAAATTTTTAAAAAGGTAGGCTAGTTTTTTTGAAAGTCGCATTATGAAAAAAATATTGTTTTGGGGGAAAATGAAGATTTTACAAAACTACTTGTGTTCCATATCAAATTAAAGCTTACCGGTATTAAAAACACCTTAATTTGGCACACATTTCAAGTCTCTATGTCAATTAGGAGTTTAGAAAATCCAATTTAAAGGTACCGGTATTGACGTTTACCGAAATTAGCATTTTTTTCCATACTTTGTAATTTTATATCTAAAAATATACTTGACAAAAAAAAATTGAAATTTTGGAAATAATCTTACTTTATGGACTAGAATAAGTGTACAAAATTTCATGAAGTTCTGAAGAGGTCGGGTTGTAAGCTGTGTTGATCTGACATGGACTGACCCATATACTTAGTTCATTTTAGGCTGTTATTCAATGCATTAAAACAATTGCAATATGCAGAGTGAAATGCCTTTAATTAACAGTGTATCTCAGTAAAGTTACAGTTTTCTGCAGATACTTTAATCAATGACATAATACAAGTTTTTACAATACATGAAATACAATGTACAATACAATGCAGAATGCACGTTTTTATTGGTTCATGCAAGTTACTACATGTTCCACCACCAAACAAAAGCAACTGAATTTTCTTGCAGTTTTAGCCATTAAAAAAGATTTAACATCAAGTTTAGATTTTGAAGATATAATTTCTGAGTTTACCAATAATAAAGCTAGACGTGTAAAGTTTCATTAGTCAACAAATAATATAGGCCTAGATGTAGTCTAATTAACAATGAATGTTTGTTTTGATAATAATTTTTTAAACAAAACTCAAGATTTCAGTAAATTGTAATCCTGTTTCATTTAAAATAGCCAAGAGCAAAGAAAATTACACCCACAAAAATAAATAATAGTCGTGGAACTGAAGTGTAAATAATTCCAAATTAAGTAACTAGATAAGTGAAGTGAAAATACATTGAAACAAAAACTTGGCACAATTCTAAATTTTATTGTTAGTTGGGACAAGTTGGGTTTTGCTATTGTTGTGCTGGGGGAGAGGGGTGGCGGCAGCTTGTCTTATGCCTATGGGCGGAGAAAACGTAGATCTGGGCCTGTCTCCGAGGATAATTTTTACTAACAAATTATTCTCAGAGGAGGTAGGTCTTAATTCATGTAAAGTTTTTAAATTGAGTAGATAAAACTTACCCATTATCAGCCTAGTTTACAATGTTCAGCGATATCACAAACTTATAGAGCTATAATTTGATTAATTATTACTGTAGCAGAAACGATACGGTCAAAATATATTTGCTGTATTATAATATATATAGATAATCAAATCTATTTTTGCTCCCTTTTGAGGTTATGGTTTCCGTTATCAACTAACCGCAAGTCTTCTTTTGGTGTGTAAATAAGATAAGAAAAATAAGAAAATCCAATATCATTGGACTCTTTGTGAACCAAATATTAGATTTCAAACAACACACACACATACCTGAAACATACTAGACAGTACACAACAACAGGTGTCTGATAAAATATCGTCAAATGTTACATACAAGACGTGTTACAAGTCACAATACAAATACAAGGTACAAAGTCACTCCAGTTACAGACGTTACAGTCAACAGAAATCAGAAATGTCAAGACAAGAAGTGTCACCTCTAACGGCTCTAACTGGGTCAGCTGATAAGTAGCCTACTAAATAGCAGAGATAATAATACCAAGCTGTTTAAGTCTCACTATGTCGAATATTACAAAAACGACTTTACTAAAAATCACAAGACAAAAGAGTTATAATTTTTATAACCAACAAATTAATCGATTCCATAACGGATGAATCCAGTACTGAAATAGGTCTCGATAATGGAGGAACTCCGAAACGCGTCGACAAACTTTAGTGAAAGTGTTACGTTAGGATTGGCAGAAAATTGTACTCAAACTTATTTCATGGATCCTAGCAGATATAATTTGTATAATAATTTCAACAAATTAATCGTTTTATATAGATTTAAAAACTGAAATTTTCTTATTGATACTCTATTAAAAGCACTCATTATTAACCTAGAATCACAATATGAATATTTCTTGTTTTTGTTCATAACTTTTTTATACCCTACAGAAAGATTCAAAAACCATTGTAATTGTCATTGAAAAATACGTTTTTAACTCTTATATTTTTTGTATAAAGTTAATGGTTTTCGAGATATTCGACGTTAAAAAGATTAAATATACCCATTTTACACGGATATAAATTGATTACCAGTTTAAAATAACCTAATTTGATTGATATTTATTCCTTTCTAGACAGCGGGTTACAGCATTCGGACGATCACTACACAACGCCGGCGGACTCTTTCTTCCTGTCGTCCGTAGTCCGACTGTCGGTACGGGTCAAGCTGTTCTGCTGCCGGCCCGGTCTCGGGGAATGATTTTCTCACGTTTCTTCTTCTGTTCCAGCCCAACTTCTTCACTCGTTCTCGGGATTGTGCCTTCATCGGAGCTCCGGGACCCCCAGTATGCCAGTGATGTTTTAGGCAAGGATCTTGGATTCCGTTGATGGCTGGTCTCGAGTAGAGAAATCTTCAAGCCGCCACCGCCATACCATTAATGATGATTTTGTTATGTTTCAGATTGACTCTTACAGTCATTAGGGATATTCCCTAGACGCTGTTACTCCTCCCCTGTGAGCAGTTTGGGGAAAGGGGGATGGTTTAGTAGGTAGTGGGTCCGCGCGGCAGCGGATCGAGTCCCACAGTACTGGCTCAGAGGTCTGCGTAAGAGCATTCCTACCCTTCCAAAAAAAAAGTATCAAAATGTACAGTGACGTGACTAAAATAACTACTACTAGTAGAATTCTACATTTTACAACATTTGGTAGAAATATTGTAAAATAAATCTGCAAAAACAGTTACCGTATTGACTTTCTCTCAGTGAGGCAGCACAGACAATTTGTCCCGTCTCACTGTCAAAATGATATCAACAAAAAATAATAAATCTACAATATGTTGACCGATCATTTCATCTCAGTGAAAACATTTCACTATATCCGTAAGGTACTGCTACTAGGTATATTAAAATTGAATCTATTAATCATCATTCTGAGACCGTCTGGCCAGTGCTGCCACTTGTCTCAAAATTATAAAGCATTGTTTATTTGAATTAATATTTTGGCTATACCTTAAACAATTAATTTAAAAAACTAATGTTAATTTATAAAAGGATAAAGCACTTTACAGGGGAAGGGCAATCCCGTAAGGTGCTGTCACCTGAACTACTATTTTCAAAACTATTTCTAACTGGCAGTTCTGTGAACAGTAGACCTCGTTGAAATACCAAATGTGGTTTTGAGCTTAAGTTAAAAATAGTGTGCGAGTAAGGAAGTAAGCAGAAGGTTTAGCCAGTGAAACATTATTTTGCAATTCCCGCGATTCCGGGGTTTCTAGTTCTCATTTTTTTTTCTTCTTGAGCTTAACTGCTAAAGATTTTCTGTTAGGGGGTATTTTCCCAGGACGGGCGAGGGAAGGAATCATTTACTAAAATGGGTATAAACAATTGGAAAAAGGCAATTGACATTTATTTAACAAGGGTAACTTTCTAGAATTACATGAACTAAGATCGCATTATATGGACGAAGAAATCCAAACATTAATGAAATCACCAGTTCACTTATAAATAGTGTTTAGGTGCAGAACGAGATAATTGAATGTATAAAAAATGAAATGCTCCAAGAGATCGTGCAAGAAGTGGATGAGGCCTTGGCCTACTCCCTTATTTGTGACATTTCATTGTGTGAACAACTAAGTATTTGCATTCGGTATATCGTAAAGGTAGACAGTAATATCCAAATCAAAGAGAGATTTTTGGGATTTATCGATGTAGCAGATACTACAGGTAAAAACTTACATCATGGTATGAACATCAATAAAATGCGTGAACAGGCATATGATGGCGCTAGTAACATGAGTGAACAATTTAAAGGCGTATCTGCAAGGTTTCAGGAAGAAGAGCCTAGAGCATTGTACACGCACTGCCATGCCCATTTACTTGATCTGGCTGTGATGCGGTTTTGCAAAGATTTAAGGCAGCTGCGGAATTGTTTATTCACTCTAAATAATTTGTATTGCGTAATAAATGCATCGGCTAGTAGATTTTCAATTTTCAAGTCATAGAACAGGCAAACTAGTACGATTTCGACCCGGATAAATAAATTTTTGCCTACAGCTCCGATTTGTATACAGTTTTCTGCCTCGTGTTCAGAAAAATACCAGGAAAAAGTCTACATATGACCAGTTTCGGGAGAAAGCGGAAATGCATCGCGGGGGCATAAAGTGCATAATTTTTTTTAAACCTCTAAAAATGTAGGAAAAGCCGCGAAAATCGGTACTTGGAGGTTTTTTGGGGGGCTGATCTCATTTATGACCATGCGAAATGCCTCTGATGCGCTGTGGGGGGAATTTGTGAAGTTGCGACAGAGACTTGAAAATTTATTCATCTCTACGTTGCGAAGATTGAAGACATATCTGAGAAGCACCATGAAGGAAGAACGCCTAAGTGGACTTGCCCTGATGGCCATCGAACAAGAAATGGCATTAAAGTACAGGCAAGAAGAAAAACTAAGTGACCTAGTTGAAAGATTTTCAAAACAAACTGAAAGAAGGCTTATGCTCCATTAATGTATGTAATATAAAGATTGTGTATAAAATATAAGAATTGTAGCAACAATGTTTAGTTATGAAACTTAGTTTAGCTTACAATGTTATTCTTAATGTAAAAAATTCAACATTACAAAGAATTTTATTTATTTACTCCCCAAAGGATTATGTAATTTCAGAACAAATTTCTTAGATTTTTACATAAAAAAACCCATATCAACGAGTTTTATTTTCTTATAAACATTATATACACTAATTGATTTCAACCGATACTCCCATAAATTCCATTAGTATTTTTGCATAGTAAAATAATTGTATTTCAATTGAACGATTTATTTCAATTTTATTTACTTAAAAGTTTAAATATTTAGTATCAAGAAAACTGCAAGGAAGTGGGCCTTGGACTGTCTCAATCCTAATTTTAAATGCATTGTTCGTGAAGGAAAACATATCATAGCATATTTTCCATTAACAGTCAAAGGTTCAAAATTAAAATTGTAATGATAAACGCTATTTTACACTTTCAGAAACCAAATTTGTTCTAGCCTGGAGATGTTCCCGATTTCGTCTCCCCCCACACAAACTTTTGGATCCGTCATTGACTGGTTGTGCACCTCCCCCGCCCCCCAAATAGTCAACGTCACGCCTATGATTGTTATGACTAGCATTCGTAATATTTTTTTATTATTTATTATAAGAAACGTAAATTTCTATTAATGAATATATCTGTATCCACATATTATAGCTAATACTTTGCTATAAAAACCTAAAGAAAGAGACCTCAAATCACATCGTTTTAAAAGATATTTTTTTCCTGCGCTCTCACTTTTCTGGAAGGTGTTAAGCCCCCTTTGGTCAGTTCTAAATCCGCCACTGAATGTTGTTGAAATTGTCTTATTGTTTTGAGTTGTTCTGAACTGTTTAACCCTCATAGATAGGAAAATGATTGGACTTGATTGCTGAGAAGCAATTATCCCTATAAATTATTAAAAGGACACACAATCCGACAAAAATCCTATGAATTGTTAAACATGTTTCAATTACCAGTTATTATCAAAGGTAGATGATGTTTTTGTTACAAAACGCTCTCGACAATTAAATGTGTGTTCACTTTAAGTTTACGTTTTAAAAGGTACAAAAAGGAACTTTCAGTCAGACTTTACTCTCCGTTTGGCTGTATGTCCCTTTATGATCTCGGCCATTTTTAAAGATATGTAGGCCTATATAAAGTTTAGCATAGGTTTATTGCCAGCACCTGGTTTGATAGTTTGTTTTACATTGTTTAAAAAAATGTGCAATACCAAGGTGAATCAGTTCCGCACAGCTGATTTTACAAAACTTGCATTTGATTTCGAAGACAAACTAGATTCCGTAGATTCGCTATTTTATTAAAGATAGTTGCTTATGAGCAAGATGACAACCATGAATTACTTGAATCGCTTGAAAACATTGGGACTACTTTAGTAAACATCACTGATTTATACAGTGATGTTTTATAAAAAATTAAGTGAATACCAAACATTTTGTGTTTTATTTGTATAGGTATTTATGTTCCTTTATGTATCGTTACAGTGTAATATGTGAATAAAAATCAAAAATAAGACCGCCTTTAGTACACTTGAAAACGAAAGTGTGCATGCAAGCGATATTCAAGCATTAGCATTCAGACTTCAAGGTTGTCTCCGTTTGAGGCATTTACTAAAGTGGCATAGCACAAACTTAACAGAACTAACATTATTAGCTCTAAGTGAATTTTTTTAAGGTTTAAAGTTTTTTATCTATACTTCCTGGACTACAAAGGTTTCATGAAGAAAGAAGGTAATTTTGGTCCTCCTGTGTCGATATTTCACTGTTTCTTCTAAGTAAAGTGCTAAGTAAATACAGCTGTAATAAAATAATAATAACGTGTAAAGTTTTAAATAAACACATAAAATTAAAGTTGAGACATCATTTAATTATCTAAATGAAACATAATTTATCGCTGGCTCACTCGCAACCGGTTGTATCTCTGATACCTTTGTTGCATTTTTGACTGCAACATTCCCTGTCATGCCAACACTGAAAAAACAAACGCATATCCATAACCAAACTAAGATATAATTTACAATTCACTTTGACTCCACATTGCATCAGAGATGATAACCTATAGGCACACAAACACTCTACAACAGAGGGGGATTCCAAACTTTACAGCCTTAAGAGTCTGCTCCAGTAAACGAGAAAGCAACCTGAAACGCAAGCGCTTTTCTCTATAGTCGTATCTAAACAGTGCAATTTCTTGCAGCTGAGCGCTTTGACATTGCCTCATTTCAAACCATTTTATAAATCCATGATGAATGATTGAGTAATTGAGTGATGAAAAAAAACTGAATATTCTTTATAAAATTTTGGATCCAGCTTGCAAATTACTTTTCATTATTAATTTTTTATTGTGTTAGGAAAAAAATTCAAACTTTGTTCTTACAAAATGTCAATTACATAACAAATGAAAAGCATTTAAAAAAATCTAAAATGCAAAACGGATGCGCATTGTGATTGTGCTTAAAATGAGATCTTGTAAACAATTTTATGATAAAATATAAACGAAATAAATGGTTTGAAATTTAATATTGCTCTTATGGATAAAAATCCAAGATGGCCGCCACTACAGCAGACCCTTAAGGCCGTACTGATTACTCCAATAAGTTCCAAGGGCCAAAACCGTTTTAATTTTCCTGCCATTGTCTACAATTTCAAGACTAGTTGCTGAGTACGTGCCCTGAGCGAGCATACGCTTGATAAATTCGCTAGTTCAATTACTATTGTGTACTAACTGTGCTTTATTGTTACGACCCCGACACTTGGCGATACCTGGTGGTCAGAAGTGGAAATAGGAAGTGGTAGTACCCTCTATCGTTAACAGATAGCGCTAATAGTACTTTCGAAAGCGCAATAACAATTAAACATTTGTGAATAATCCATTGCTTTGAGAAAGTTCTGGTGTATTCCACTCACTTCAAGATGGCAGTAATTGGAGTATAAAAATTACTTCACCTTTACCGCGAGTCAGTATGCCTAGTAAAGGTGAAGGAAGCAAAACTGTCTGTTGTGAAATAAAGTAGTGCGTAACTCCTTAAAACGTGTTTGATTTACTCAAGAAGCGAAAAATAGACAGTGAATGCAGAACATTCAAAGATCAATGGAACTTTCAATATTTCATAATTGAGCCCAGTAAGAAGGCGCTATGTTTGATTTGTAATGAAACCATAGCCGTTCTCAAAGAATATAACATTAAATAAGTATCATTATGAAGCGAAACATTTTCAAAATTACTCAAAATATACAGGAAGTTTGTAGATAGAAAAGTTTGAAGGGCTGATTCGTAGCAATCTTCGTTTACAAAACTCAATACTGAACTCAGAACTCGGTACTGAATTGCTGAAGAGGCTGCAACTCGTGTCAGCTTTCGTGTGGCTCTTGAAATCGCAAAACGTGGAAAACCATTCACCCATTCACCGATGGAGAAATGATCAAAGAATGCGTAAAAGCAGTAACCGAAGAAATATGCCCCGAAAAAGGGGCATTTATTTAAAACTGTCAGTTTGTCAGCAAACACTGTGACTCGAAGGGTAGAAGACATTGCAGAAAATATATCATCTCAACTGTCTGACAAACACAGACATCTTGAGTGGTTTTCTCTAGCCTTGGATGTGTCAGATATTTCTCAGGTGTTGATTTTTATTCTAGGAGTAGATAAAAGCTTTGAAGCGTATGAAGAACTTCTTAATATTGATACTATTCATGGCATCACTACTGGAGAAGATATTTGTAAGGGAGTTGAAAACAGTGGCGGCTCGTGAGTAAAATGCTGGGGGGGGCACACACGACCGGGGTGTTTGAACATTTTGTGTATTTTAGACAGTTTTTAAATCAATCTAGGTATTAAATTTGTGATGCCATATGTTTCTGAAATACTTATCATATGTAAATCTGAAATACTCTACTTACATACCTTTAGTTATATTGCTTGTAGCAGAAGTCCATCCTTCTTTCCGACTCACTAGATACGTTGCTCTGCCCATGCTCGTACGCCGTCCCAAGCCTTCCATAAGGCACAAGCTTAGACGCGTCATAGCACCAGCAGCCCCCACCACTACCACTCTTCATATAACTGCATGGTAATGGATTAGGACGTTCTGGCCAGCGCCCCACGGCTACAAATACAAACTTCTCGCGCTATTTTTGCGTGTTTTTCCCTACATTTTCGATGTATGTGATTGAAAAAAACACTTTGGTTAATTAGATGTATAATTATAATTGAATGGGTATTTAATTTTTTTTCTTTTTCAAATCTTTTGGAGGGGCGGCGTCCGAGAGCCCTTATGGGCAAGCCGCCACTGGTTGAAAATGCCATTAATAAAAAGAACCTTCGATAGAAAAACTTGAAATCTATTACTACTGATGGAGGCAAAAACATGTGTGGAAAAAATAAAGGAGTGGTTGTTCTTGTGTCAAAGGCTGTAGAAAATTATGGTAATTCAAAACCATTAGTCCTACATTGTATCATTCATCAACAGTCCTTGTGCGGGAAATGTTTGGATATGTCTGAAGTTCTAAAACCTGTCATATCAGTTGTTAATTTCATCACATCCACTGGGCTGAATCACCGATAATTCTGAGAGTTTATTGAAGACATTGGAGAAAATTACTTACCATATCATACTGCCGTACTCTGGCTTAGTTGCGGAAAAGTCCTTCAGCGCTTTTTTAAACTTCGAGCAGTGATCGAAATTTGTTGAATGAAAAGCATCATCTTCTTTCCGAATTACAAAATAGCGAACGACTGTGGAAGTTAACATTCTATGTCGATTTGACAAAACATGTGAACAAACTGAATTTGAAATTGCAAGGAGAAAACCAGGGGTCTTTTCTGTTATATCTCTGCATTTACAAACTATTTTCTATAGTATGAGGATTAATCGGGATAGAACTACAAAATAAATGTGAAATATTATATTTATTCACCATTTAAACGTATAATTGTTTAATAATAATAACAATAAATAATAAACAATTTTTAAACATGCGCAAATTTACTATTCGACTCTAGGCTAACCTATGGCAATAGAAATGCAAAAATAATAATAAAAAAATAAATAAAAGGTTCTAACCTAACCTATTTAAACACAGTATGTTTACCTGCATTCAACATTTAACAGTAAAATGTAAAACAACGTCGTTGTCTGCAAAAATATTAGGCTAGAGTCGAATAGTAATAGTGTTTGCGATAACCCTTATCTATTATCAACAAAAACTGGAAACTTCCTCCCTTATATGTTATGGAGCAGTTATAAATAGTTATTTGGACATTCCCGATTAATCCTCATTCTATACAAAATAGTTTGAGAATAGAAAATAGTTTGTAAATGCGGGATATAACAGAAAAGGCCCAAAACCAGCTTCTCCCAGATTTATACACTAATATCAAATCGTTCCGGCAGAAAATAATAATATCAATCACAATTACGTAAAAAATGTTTCAAACATGTGAAATATTCAGCCACACTACTGAGACTGAGTTTCCTGTCGATTTTGCAATCGAAGCTTTGAGTGCTTTGAAGATAAGTTTTGATACTCGTTTCTCAGACTTTGGTGTCATTGCGAATGAAATTAAGATTTTTAAAAATCCTCTTAATCCTGACATTGAAACCATAGCCCCGGAATTTCAAATCGAAATTATTGATTTACAGTGCAGTGATATAATTAAGTGAAAACATCAAAACTCATCTTTGTGGAAATTTTATAAGAGTCTTCCATTGGTACAATTTGATAATTTGCATAAATTTGCTCGTGGACCATTTTCTGTTTTTGGTACTACTTGCTTGTTTCAGAAAACATTCTTTAAAATGAAGTACACAAAGAATGTTTACAGATCTAAGTTAACCTATGAGTGTCTTAAATCTCTTTTACTAATTGGTACAAGTAAAATTGGTTCACAAATACAAACTATTGTCAGTTGAAATTACATAAATCTCATT
Organism: Philaenus spumarius; assembly: GCA_018207615.1. Taxonomy (NCBI): domain Eukaryota; kingdom Metazoa; phylum Arthropoda; class Insecta; order Hemiptera; family Aphrophoridae; genus Philaenus; species Philaenus spumarius. Next base: position 430,339 of record JAGFPH010000388.1, on the reverse strand, counting down.
AGTATTTTATATGTTTTAATGTTTATAAAGTTAGTGGGATTCATTTCAATTATTTGTTAGTTATTATGCTTAAATTTAATTTAATGCACACTTGTCATTAAGCTTTACCTAGCAGTTATTTTCATTCTGTGTTTTTTTATCCAACTTAAATATCACAACAACAATAAGTCATTAGCTGTCCCGGGCAGGATCAATGACAGTGGTCATTAGCTGTCGCATGCCAAATTGATGGCACTGGTAGGCTAGAGACCCCTGCTCTAGAACGTAAAATCGATTTGTCTAACTAATACAGTGTTTATTTAGAATTCCATTGTAATTGTATGTAACAAATTTTTTTCCAAAATGTCCTTACATTCAATTTAATCGCTTCACAACAAAAATTAAATAATATAAATACCCGAAAACAATTTAAGTGTTATATTTGTTTGAAAAATAAATTTAAATTATGAGATCTTGTGTAGGCCTATTAAGTTTGGAACATTTGAAATAGATGTTACAATTTGAACAAATCTTCACGTTATAATAATGTAAATTATGATGTTTGATGCTAAAATGACTAGATACGTTTTTTAGCAAATTTAAAGCAGTTTGCAGATTGATCTTGCGTCATGGCCTACAAGTGTAGGACAGCAGAAGGTGCTATTTGCAAATCTGCACTGTTAAAGGTTTCAAATGACGTGTCAAGTGTTAAAATACAGTATGATGTAAGTTGTTCAAGTAGGTATGTCTTTTACTCATTTATTAGTCTATTTTGAGTTTTTTTAAATTTCAGTACTTGATTATACATGCAAAAATTAAGGAAAAAGTTCCCATACGAAAGTATGTTTTAAAACGCTTAGATTTTCTAACCACGATCTTGTGCTTTTACAAAGACAAATTTATCTTTTTAAGGTAAACTATCTAGACCCAATTCGAGAAACATAATCAACCGATTTCCTTCACTCGTTTTAAAATGGCGGCAATTAATGAATGGTTCACCTAATTATAATATCTTGTTACAGGACAACTAATATCTAAAACTTACCACTTCAAAACGTTTTTTGCACATTTTTGAAGAATTGACTTCGGCCACAAAACAGACAAGTAGGCTGACAAGAATTAAGATGTAGAACCATGTTGATTTCAAATTTGATATACTACGCAATCTAAAACCCACTTTATATAGTTTCAGAATAATGCTTTATCATAAAATAGCACGCAATTTGGCGTCACGTATTCAAAAAAACAAAAGCAGTTTGGTTTCACGTCTACCGTGCAAATTTGAATATGCCATGACTGTTTCGATTGTTTTATTTACACATGTTATTACATGGTTGTCATAAAATTACTTTGAATTATTTTACAGCTATACTTTTTTCTAGTTACTAAATACATTCGAAATGAAAATTTTAAATTACATTTAATGGAGCAATTATTTTCATAAAGCAATTAATTTTTAAATGTTTTCATACTACAATTCAACGGGTAGTACTTAGCCGTGCATTATTATTTCACATTGAACATTAAATTTCCTATTTTCCGCATACAAATTTTACTACAGTCTTCCTAAGACAGTCTTTTTTTGTTTTAACAGATTAATCTGGTCCAAGAACCAGGCCTAAACCTCCTCTGAAAAAAGTGCAGTTTCAACCATCTATAACCGATGAACATTGTCTTTTTTACCACCAAACCTTTCTGATTGATACTTCATTGTACTATTGAGTTAATTTTTATTTAAAAGGCTAAGATATAGAACAAAACCCATGGTAATTTTTAATGTTTACCTAAAATAAAAAAAATTATAATAATATTGATTCTAGGTGTGGCACTGCCTGCATTTTTTGGCTTACTGTCCCTAAGGGACTCCATTTAGAAATCTTACATTCACAACTATGTTTTGAAACTAATGTTCAAGAATTAAATTTGCCCTAGGCCCCCTAAACCCTCTCGGCGGACCTGCCTAAAGACTTCATTCTGAAACTAACAGCTGTGGAAGAAATTGGAGTGTACCAGTATCTGTCAGGTCGGATTTAACCGAACAGCTGACGGTGACTAGCATAGCTTGTTATAATAATGACCAAACTCAGACATTCAAATATTTTAGTGTTGGAGCGACAAACCAAATGAGTTAATTGTAGTTTTACAGAGAACATTTGTTACAATTAATCACAATTGTTTTTAAAGTTACAAGTATAAGAATCTAGGAACATGAAATGAGATATTGAATCACTTTAAGAGTCGGAGGTGACGCAGTTTAACTGATGCTAATTAGTTTGAATCATTCATTGATAGAGTTAGAGGTGAGTTTATTAGTGCTGATAGCAGTAAATGGTTTAAAAAAACCCAAGAGAGAAACTGAAGCTCAGAGTTACTGAACTAGTCAAACCCTCGCTTTCAGCATGGGTCTTCTTGGGAGCTTCCGATTCGTTCTTTTGGTTTCACGGATTAATACAATTTCAGGATTTCGACTAATGAGAGCACCCCCTGTAATGGGTCTGGTTCAAATCCAAGCTGTGAAATTGTACGATACTTCACAATCTGTCAGTTTAATATATTCTTCTATTTTAATCCAAAATTTCCTTGTAGGCATTTGCATTAACAGTTGAATTTACGAGCACGTACCCAAAATTAACCGAAATTGCGCTGCCGTGGGTGAGGCTGTGTAGTACGCATTCCTGCCGCTAGGCATGTATAGTGCAGCTCGTCACTTGTTCAGTCAGACCGGTGTCGTCGAAACGGCTTGTTTTGTTCTGTAGTCGTGGTTTTCACAGGTGTAGTTTTTTTCTCTTTTCGTTTATGATGGTGAGCTTAAGTGAACAACGTACGGCTGTGAAATTTTGCACCAACACTCATCACCAGTAATAACCAACGACAGGAAATCTGGATCAGTTTCAAGCTGATGTTTCAAAGCACGAAATGTTTCAACTCGACGTTCTTTCTGATTGTCAGTCAGAACCCGAGGCACAAACTTGGCAGCGACCCTTTTCATTTCCAAATCTTCAGTTAAAATTCTCTGTACCGAACTCTAAGATACCCCACTAATCTCTGACAATTAAACAATGGTCAGTTGACGGTCTGCGAGCACAAGTTCTTGAATTTTCTCAACATTTTCATCTGTTCAGGCAGTTGATGGAAGTACACAAGCCATGTCCACGGCAAAGCAATTCCGGTTACTATTGCCCCCCCCCCCCCCTGTATGTTTCGAACAATTTGTAGTTCTAATTTGTAGGTTATTTTTCTATATAATAAAGTACAATACGTTTGATTATCCGTCAGTGACCTCGTTTTTCGATTTTGACTCATTTTGGGATGTCAATCCCATCATCAGAAAATCCCTCGTTGATTAAAAGTTGTCGCAACATTAAAGTTACAAAATATAAGAGGCTGACGTGCATAAGGTTTGGACCGCCCATTTAAGAAGAAGAAGAATACAATGCAAGACAAATGTTTACATTTAGAATTTCTTCAAAAACCACCCCAACCCCAAAATATACCTTTTGGGGCAGTGAGATTTGAAAAAAAATATTTTATTAAAATTCTTTATGTGCGAAATCGTGGGATTTCAGTTGAAAAAAAGTGTGTAAATCGGTTTGTTTGCTTGTTATATGCACAGCCAGTCTGTGCCCTTATTTATTGGTGTTTTTGTTAAAATATCACTAATGCTTATTTCAGTTTGATTTAAAGAGCACAGTATCAAGGTGAAATATGGCAAGAGCGTTGCAAAACCTACAATGAAACAGTAAAATAATTTACATTTATAGGACAAGTCTAACAGGAAAAAAAAGTTTTACAACTAAATGTTTAGTATAGTCTTTATTAAACTAAACTGACTAGTCAGAAACTAAACTATTATTTACAATGTTTCTTTGTAATAAATGAAATACGCAAGCAGTAAAAAAATGCATACATTAGACAAATCTTAGCCATTAATTATAAATAACATTGCTTAGAATTCGTCACCTTTCGACTGTGCAATTAGCTATACCAGTTTGACAACTGATAGTCAAAAATCTGTATATTGAATATACACTACTCTCAATTTAAATTAAAAGAGTATGTTGCACCGTCGAAATTAAAATTTTGTTGAACCAATAAAGAAATATCCTTTGAACTTATTAAATAATTTGTTTTAATACTCAACCATCGAGGACAATATTGGTATGTTATACAAATTTTTATATGAAATTATACTGATTGTTTGACAAAACAATTTCAAATTATTTAACTTACTAACTATTTACAAACTATATCGCAACAACTTACATAGCAGAGTTGAAACGTAACAAAAATAGTCGAGTCAGTAACAAAAACATATTTACAACTGTGGCTGTCATTTACTGTTTCATCTGTGTTGGTTTCTTTTCATCGTCACTTGAAGAACTCGACGACGAGGACTCGTCTTTGGATTTTTGTGAATTCTGCAAAGACAACGGAAATATTATTTTTACGAAACAAATTGAGAAAGTATTATGTATATTAATTTGAACTACGATTAATTATTACAGTAAAACCCCGGTTATCTGAAATGCCTTTAAAATCACTAATCCTAAACGAAATAATTCGATCATGCAGCTGAACCGCTAACATGAGTTAATGAGTGAATTTTAAAAACCAAGTTTATATGTTTAAGGGTTTCAACCAACTATTTGGGAAATTGGTCTACTGACGAAGGAGTTGAATAGTTGCTGTGCAGACGAAATATATTAATCTCAGGTCGCACATAGACCTTCCGGCCTCGGATTATGAACTGGGCTCCACTCGCAGCTGACAAACTTACCTTGGACCAGAAGTTGCCATTACGGTAAGTATCTTCCACGTGTGTTTGAACCAAATACTTTTATAGCATTTTACGTTTTGATCGATTTTTGTGGAACCAGACGGGCTATACAGAACATAATAATACACGACAACATCTGAATTATAATGTCAGGTATCATAACGAGATCAAAACCTTAAATACAATTAAACGTAAGCTGGCCGACAACGACGCCATTATAACAAAGGCCGACAAAGGTAACACCTTGGTAATTATGAACCAGAATGATTATAAACAAAAAACCATAGATTTCTTTGAGAAAAACAACATTAAGAAGTTAACTAATGACCCAACAAAAAAATTCCACAGGATTCTTAACCAGACAATAAATAAGTGCACATCTTTATTAAGCGAAGCCACACGTAGATACATTAAGCCGATTAAACCTCAGGCCCCTCAGTTCACCGGATTGCCGAAATTACATAAAGAACACATACCCATAAGACCGTTAATAAATTACACATCCGCGCCATGCTATAAAACAGCGAAGAGGCTAGAGAGAATTATAAAAAATTGCACCACCTTTGAAAACAACAATAGCATAATAAACACAACAGATTTCATAAACAAAACTAAAAATATCAAGATCTTTCCAAATTACAAAATCCTATCATTCGATATAGTCAATATGTACACCAATATTCCAATAGCTGAAACTATACAAATTGTTGGCGATTACCTCACCAAGACCAACAAATTAAATGAACAGCAAATAAATGAATTAACAATGCTATTACAAACGTTGTTGGAACAAAACTATTTTACTTTCAATACACAAGAAGAAGGCTTAGTCATGGGCTCACCAATATCAGGACTATTGGCTGACATATATTTAAACTATTATGAAAGTAAATGTTTATTATCCGATCAAAATAAATATAGACACAATATAATTTATTATGGTCGTTACGTAGATGACACATTTTTAGTTTTTAATGGAACTAATAGACAAATATCCGGACTTCTGAAATACATGAATGATATTAAACCGAACATCCAATTCACAGTGGAAATGGAAAGGCAAAATCAACTCAACTTTCTCGATTTAACATTAACAAAAAACACAAACGGTTACAATATAAAATATATCACAAACCTACTACCACTGACGTTACCATACACGCCGATTCACACCACCCTTATTCACAAAAGATGGCAGCTTTTCATAGTTTTGTCCACAGACTTATCACGGTACCTATGAACAAGGATGATTACCAAAGCGAAATCAATATCATTAAACATATAGCTGTGGCAAACGGGTACAATACTATAACTATAGACAAGTTGATTAATAGACATATCAAAAAAGAAAAAGAACACGAAACGCTCTGAGAATGACACTACCATAAAAAACAGCTATATTTCTTCAGAATATACTAAATATTTACCAAATGTCTTACAAAACGTTTTCAAGAAACATAATATAACCATATCATTCCGTACTAATAATAACTTATATGCTTCGTTAAAACCAAAAATGATCACCCCAATAGAGGAAAGGTCCGGAGTATACAGAATTAATTGCCAAGATTGTGACAAACATTATATCGGTCAAACAGGGAGAACGTTTAAGGAACGTTATAAAGAACATCTCCCTAACAAGAGCTCTGTTATCAATAGGTCAAATTATGCACGTCACCTCATTGAATCGGATCATAAGCCGGGAGACTTCAACTCAACAGTAGAAGCCTTATACACGTGTACAAAAGGAAGAATAATGAATGCAATAGAGGAGTTTGAAATATATAAAACATTCAAAATAAAACCAGATGACGTATTAAACGACAAACTTACGTTCAACTCCCACTATTTGTACGACACGGCTATCAACCATTTGTATAAAACATACAGAGATAACGATCAGTAGGCTGCACTGCATTATACTGACCGGACGTTGAGATGCGGCTTATTTCTTGTATTTATTCGTGTGACGAACTGTGTTTGTGTGTTAGTGTGCGTGTGTAAATGTGTGTGTTTATAAAATTTTAATGTTTTTAATGTTCGACGAACTCACCAGAGGGATGACCAGATGATGGAGTTACGGCTCCGAAACATGTCGTCTTAAACTAAACGACAAGGAGTCACAAGACGGACTTAAGGTAAATAATTAGTATTATAAGGTCGTGTAGAATAATCTCCTACACTTTTTTTAAACCCCAAAAAAGTTTCTTTCTAGTACGAATAATTTAAAAATATTGTTACTTCTGGTCAAAAATGTGCATCAGGTTGGTGGATTTTTTGGCTAACGAACTCGTTCGAGCGACTTTGAAAATCAATGTGTGAACTAAATTAGGACCAAATCGAACAAAATATGCAGCCGTTGTGCGAAGACATAAAAACTTATGTATATATATAAAATTTCAATGACACCCCAAAATGTGTTCTGGGGACCATGATCATTTTGACCACCCTGACCTAAGGTCTTACCATAAAAGTCACTACAATAGCTCATCTTTTCTATGTAAATTCACTAAAACCACTTTACGCTTAAAATCATAATCCAATGAAACACTTTACGCTTAAGTTTCTAGATTTTGTGTTAATATAACAAATTTTTATTGTTTTTACAAATAAATTTATTTTGATGAAAACCTGCCATTATTTTGTTATTACGTCAGATGTTTTGATTGGCCATAAAAAACTGAAACTCGAGAGTACTTTTGACATATTATCTATGTAACAAGTCAAGTTTGTAGAGTGTTCCATAAATGCAAGATATTAATTGAAAAATAGTGACCACTTCGTGTGGCACCCTGTAATTAATTTAATTTAAACCGTCGACAGAATATGAAACATACCTATTGCCATCAAATAATGTTGTAAAATTGTTAACCTATTATTAACCACATGATTGCACAACTAAATCGAATGATCAGTAGAGGTAAGTGGACACTAATGGCGAGCAGGCGCATGGTGGGGCGGACATGGGGTTGAAGCCTAAGCTAATGCACTGGCTTTATACCACTGTGGTAAGACCACCCATGACGTACGGGCCATTGTATGGTGGACAAGAACAGAGGTCCAGAGTGTGGTAGCGGGTTTGGCGAGAGTTCAACGTCTTGCCTGTTTGCTATCATGGGAGCAATTAACAGTGCTCCCAGTGCCGCTCTGGACTGCTGTCTGGACTTTCTTCCATTGGACCTTTTTATCAAGGCTGCAGCAAGGAAGAGTGCTTATCGCCTTCAATATGAGGAACTCTGGACACATGGCCCAAGGAACTTGGGACACTACAGAATAACAACATTGGTTGCTGGAGATCGGACACTGGACATGATCTCTGACCACACGAAGATCAAGTACTCCTTCTCAAAACCTTTCCGAGTGGTAATACCGGATCGCGAAGAATGGTCTCAAGGAAGGAGACCCCTCCCTGAGTGTGAGCTAGAATGGTACACAGACGGCTCAAAAACAAGAGGGAGTGCAGGAATCTGTGGTGGAAAACCAAGACAGGAAAACCCAACAGTATTCCAAACAGAAATTACAGCTTTATTGGAATTTGCCAGAAAATATTATACTTGGTCATATGAACAGAGAAATTTGCATTTATACAGATATCCAGGCAGCTTTGAAAGGGCTCAAATGAGTTCAGGTCTAAACTACTCTGGGAATGCGTCGAATCCATGAAACAGTTTGCGGGCCTCAACGAGGTTACACTCTGTTGGGTACCAGTACACGTTGGAACAGATGGAAAAGAATGTGCAGACAAGCTGGCAAACAAGGCATCAGCTTCTGAATTCACAGGACCTCAACCTTTCTGTGGCAAACCCAAGACGGCAGCTATGCAGGATGGTGGAGCATGGAAGGAGGTGGAGGAGCATCCCTGAATGATTGAGAATGAGCAAGCTTTGACTTCTTGATCCATCAAGACAAATTGCATCCGACGTTCTGTCATTAAGTAGGTGCAAGGTAAAGGATGCGGTCGCTCTAATCACAGGACATGGCCACCTTAGAAAACACATGATGAACATGGGCATTTTTACTGGAAATCCTAAATGCAGGAAATGTTACCTGCAGGAGGAAACCGCAGAACACCTAATTTATGAGTGTGAGAGGCTGAAACAGATTAGTTGTGAAACCTTTTGTAAATTTAACAAAGGACAAACCCTACCTCGAGATAACCTTGTTAAAAGAATTCTTAAGTTCAATGGGCTTATGGATCTTGAAAAGCCCATAAGGGTAACTGAGGGATCAACATCCTTAAGTGGGAGCACAATAAAGCCCTAGAGGCTGACGTGCATAAGGTTCTGGACCGCCCACAGAAGAAGAACTACATCATTATAAGTTCACATTTTCCTAACAGTAGATGGCATAAATGTTTCATGAAATATAATTGTTTTAAAAATTCTCACCCTTGCTGGAATGGTGTATTTGAATGTCATGTTGTTCGCTTCCAACGACGTCTTTAGTCTTTCAAGAGATGTTCTTGAAAAATTCTCTATACTGCACACCTTCAAACCTTCTTCCAGGTGAGATACCGCTTCATCTAATTTGTTATCAAAACCTAAACACAAGATTTTTTACTGATTTATTGTTGCAAAACAGTTTTTTACTAGCTGTAAAACAGACGACACTAACCAATATGAATCATACCAGTAATTAACAAGGTAGTATAGTTAAAACAAAGCAAACAATGTCAAAACCATGATAAAAAAAAAAAGGACAAATCTAATATAAATACTATATCCTAATAAAATATTCATTAAAATATTCTCAACTTACTAGTCCCCGAGAAAAATTACAGGCAGATTAATTAGACATACACATAATGGTATCAGTTAACTGACACAAACTTTCTCCCAACTTACTGTATTCAAAATAATATTGTTTTTAATCATTTTATTTACTACTTTTTAGAACAAAACAAAAAAATAATATTCTACCTATGTCAATCGTATAAAAAAATTATTGTCCCAGGCGGGATTCGATCGCGCGACCTTTGAATTACTGGCCGTGCTCGCTACCGTGGTGCTACCCCGTGCGGCCGCTGCCGCGATGCTAGATTGACAACACAAACTTGTTTATTTTTAAACATTTCCCCATAATTATAAAACGCCGAAGTTTTGATAAAAGCGGGTGGTGTCATTTTGTTTGGCATCTTAAGCACTATAAATACTGAGAATTTGATCAAAATCGTTAGAGCCGTTTTTGAGAAATTTGCATTTTGGTCATTTTTTATGGGTTTTTAGGGGTAAATTACCCTTAAAAATTAAAAATTCCAAAAAATGAAAAAAACGCCTGGAGATATTAGGGTTTAGTACCTACATACCAAATTTCATGAAAATCGGACCAATAGTGTCCTCTCTGGTCGTGTATACATACAGACAGACTGACAGACAGACACCACTCTAAAAACACTTTTTTGGGTTCAGGGAGCACCAACACAGATAATTGCACTAAACAATTTTTTGGGGTTCTGGGAGCACCAAAACAGATAATTCAACTGAAAATTCAAATTTGAACATTTTTACGAAAACAATACTTTCTCCATATACTACGTATAGGGTGGAGAAAGTAAAAAAATATAATTGATAAAAACAACAAACTTTATTTAGCTTTACTCAACTATGCTGAGGAGATTTTTAACTCGGTATAATGTGTACAATTATATGAATTATATTATACCGTCCGTAACATTTTAAAATTAAAACATTATTCAATTTTATGGTCCTACTCACGTTGAACATGTATAGATACTTTTAAACTGTTATATAACTAATGTAGGCTATACGATAAGTTTTGAGGTCAGAAGTCGTTGATAATGTATATCCTTTACAATCCTTTTTGTTTACTTCGTTCTTCAGAAGAAACTACTTAGGCCTACAAACAACAAACTATGTATAGCCGGGTCGAAGCCTTTAGGGATTTTCAACATGGTAAATGTACAGAGTCTAATACTTCACAGTGAACGAAAGAGTAAAGCCTACGCGCATGGTTGTATTGTTTGATTTATTGGTCTTACTTAGTCAAAATAAATTAAAATTTTATCGAAGATTACACTGGAAGGTTTTCTTTTTTTATCAAAGTTGTAAACATAACCTTAGATTATATTTTAGACTTGGTTTTGTGTTGAATTTATTTTTTATAATCAGATGTATCAATATACATTATTATTCCTGTAATAACAACACAAAACTTAACCTACAAGTTGTAAACATAACCTTAAAGTATATTCTAGACTTGGTTTTGTGTTGAATTTATTTTTGATAATCAGATGTATCAATATACGTTATTATTCCTGTAATAACAACACAAAACTTAACCTACAAGTTGTAAACATAACCTTAAAGTATATTCTAGACTTGGTTTTGTGTTGAATTTATTTTTGATAATCAGATGTACAATATACGTTATTATTCCTATAATAACAACACAAAACTTAACCTACAAGTTGTAAACCTAACCTTAAAGTATATTCTAGACTTGGTTTTGTGTTGAATTTATTTTTGATAATCAGATACGTACAATATACGTTATTATTCCTATAATAACAACACAAAACTTAACCTACAAGTTGTAAACCTAACCTTAAAGTATATTCTAGACTTGGTTTTGTGTTGAATTTATTTTTTATAATCAGATGTACAATATACGTTATTATTCCTATAATAACAACACAAAACTTAACCTACAAGTTGTAAACCTAACCTTAAAGTATATTCTAGACGGTTTTGTGTTGAATTTATTTTTTATAATCAGATGTACCAATATATGTTATTATTCCTATAGTAACAACACAAAAC
>JAGFPH010000388.1:365241-387635 GCA_018207615.1 Philaenus spumarius | reverse complement strand
TGTAACGCAATTGTAGTTTTACAATTCTGGTTTTGTGCGTTGATCTTGATTGTTAAATTTTGTAAGCTAATTTTAGTCTGTCATTTGTTTAGATTGTTGCTAACTTCTGAAAAGTAAATGAGTTTTGTTTGATGTTAAATTTTATAAAGTCATTGTAACTTAAGTCTGTAGCTACTTGGTCAGCAAACCTCAGTTAGCCGTAGATTCCGTATGTACATTAAAATGCTAGCACTAATAAAAATAGTTATACATTTAATTAAGCAGGCCATCAGTACTCCATTTGATGGATGATCTTTTCCAAAAAAGTATTTTGAAAATTTTTAGTTTATAAAGGAGGAAAATAAACTTTCATTTCAATAGTTATATAGGAGGGAAAATTTACCGGTAATCTATTTAGGTTTAAAATTAATCTTGAAAGCGATCTGTAAATTTTGCCTCATTTTAGCAGACTTTTATCCTGAAGTAAAGCGAAGCCTGTTATCGACATAAAGTTGACACTTACCGTACGAGAGCAGTAACTGATAATAGATAGACGATCTGTCAATGTGTCCCAAGTCCTTTGTTACTTCTAACAGGCTCTCAAGCGGTGCAACGAGTCCATCGTTCTGGTATCGTTGACAAGCCAAGTTGATACGATCTTCTCTTGATCTTAATCCCGGTGTCTAAACACAAATACAACATTACAACAATGACATTCTGAACAAGTATAATAGTTACAGTCTCAAGTAATACTGCCAGCACTGGTAGTTTCAGCTAGAATAGATTCAAGATACCAAATACCAATCAACACATTTTTATGTTATTTGTAACTTCTTACGTATTTAAAAAAAATACTAATAGCGGAAAATAGAAAATATTCGAAAAGGATAACCAGAAATAAGGTAAAACTTGTAAATATTTCGGTGTAGTAGGAAGCTCTGCGACAGATGGCACTACAGAGGCTTATCAAGCTGTTTACGTTGGCAGCGATTTTTAAATATTGTAATTTTAAGGCAATGTCTTTTACGAACAGCATACACGTTTGGTTAACAAAGTTCAATCAATAACAAAAACCTTATTTATTGGATAGTATCTCCTATGTACAATACTATACATTTTTTAATCAACACTAAATTCTGTACATTTGTTATTTTGTACATTCTACATGTATTGTAAGATATGTGTTAGACTTATGACGGAATATTTCGAGAAATTTTTATTAAAAAATGTTTTAAGTATTTTGATTGGTTCAAATTTATTTTAGTGTCACAGAAATTTATAAGGCCAAAACTATTTTTCTATGGATTATTTTGAACAAAATAGCATAACTATTCGCTAGATTATTTATATTGTCTCGGTAATGAACAGGAAACCTAAACTATTCTTACCTCAAGAATTTTCCTCGCTTGTCTGACCCGCCCGCATTCGACAAACGCCAACACCAGATCGTACAAACTATTGACTTCTCCGTGCACTTGTGTGCTGAGATCAGTAAGTCGCTGCAAATTCGTCGCGTCTTCAGCTTGGATCAGTTTACACATGAGTTCGTTCTTCCATGGAGTCGCTCGGTGGAGTTCGCAGCATCGTTCGAACTCGTCAAGTGCGCCTTCGATATTGTTGCTGTAAACGAACAAGATTTTAACTCATGTTGTTATATTTATTCCGGAGAACAGTGTATAAAAGGACAGAACCAATGCCAAGTGACTAGTCAGTATATCAATATCATTACACACTAAAAATGTGCAAACAATAGCAATACTGACTACTAACGACAAATCAAAAACAAAATACAGTAGAACCTAAATTATCCGATAACCAAAAACTCGGATAATACGGTAGGCCATGAGAAAACTGTTGAGGTGCGAGTTCCCGCGTCATTTAATCGAATCCAGAGATGGATTCGGATTCGAATCTATTTTCGAACTATTTGCACAGCCTGATTATTTACCATCTTAGCTTTGTGGTTATTATTAATAACATTATAAAGAGGCAAAATTTGTTTGTTTATTTGTTTGTATGTCCAAGCTAGAGAGCTGAAATTTTTTACATTTATTTCTTACAAGATACATAGAAAATGTGAACTGATTTGCATTTTGTCGCGTGCTGCTAAGGGGTGAAAATGTGAAAACCCCTAAAACAATAAAAAATTTATTATTGTATTTTCCTTAAAGTTATTAAACCGAAATTTTTTACATTTATTTCTTACAACATACATAAAAAAAGTATCATACATTGAAACTTTGTCGCTTGCTGCTAAGGGGTGAAAACGTAGTAAAAATGTTGATTGTTATACTTTCTTTAAAGCTAAAGAATAAACGCTTAGTAAATTAACTAATTTAAAAATAAGAAACCACTAAATTTCATCCTAATTAAAATAAATAAGACATATTATAATTTAATAATAAGGCCTATTTCTATAAAATAACCTATTTGCATTTTCTTTGATGTGAGTCACCGCGGGGGTTGGCGAGCGAAGCGAGCAGGGGCGGGCCCTCTAGTTTTAAAAAAAACAAAGAAGGTTTGATAACGTACTCAAATAAAAGAAATTGGATATTGTAAAAACCATAAAAATAATGCCTCTGAAGTTTTTCATGCTCACTTTTTTACATCGATGATCTAGCCTCTTCTTTTTTTGAATACCGTTGAGATACCCACTTTTCAATTTCCGATCTATTTCATCTCCAAACCCCAACACTCACTTCCCCAACACCTAAATCATTTTCCACTTTTTTTATTGAATCACCTCCAATCATTTAATTGCTTCCCATTTTTTATTTAAAGATAAAACAACACGCTTTCACCTTATAATGACACTCATTCACAAAGTTTAACACCTATACTGACTAAAAACAAAAGACCAAAAAACAGTAGCAGGGGGAAGAAATAACTCGTGGGAAAGGATGGCGAGTCCTAAATACGAGGCCGCGTGGAGGGGAGTGTAAACAGGCCCAAGACCGATTCGTCATTTACTATACTACTTGTCCGCTAAAGGTCACTTGGGTGACGTTTTCAAGATGTACAAGGCAAACGACAGTTTGGTTTTCTTTCAGTTCAATCTAACACAATGTTTTTATTATAAATTCACTTATTGAGAAATCCTCTCAAGCTATGAATTTTGACAAGTATTTTTTTTAATTTGCCTCGGTTAATACGGTAACTAGGATAACCGAGGTCCTACTCTGCACAAGTAAAAAGTAAACAAAACATGTTTCTAGATGGTAGAAACCTGTTGTCAATTCACCAAATTCTCCAAAACATTGCTCCATGATTGAGCAGTGAATAAACGTAAGCATAGTAAACCACCATTTTAGTGTTTAGATCATTTACTCTTATAATTGTAAAAAACAAATAACAGTTATTAATTGTCATGAGTTTAAGAGGATGAAGAAGCATGGCTATATAAACATAAAACAAATAATTTGACTTACTTGAGCAAATGAACTTTGATGAGAGGACCTAGCAGCACGTTGCTAACGACTACATAGTTATTCTCCGTTAACGTATCTAACAATTTTCTCACGTTCTCCACATTCTTCTTCTCCGAACAACTGTTAAGCATCCTCCAACAGAACGAGTTTATTACAAAATTGGTTTCTTTTTCTGCCGTGTTGGCGTTAGATTTCAAAATCTCAACTGCCTCTGTAATGTAAATCAGAATTTAATTAAAACATTCTCTAAATTTACCAATTTAAAGATTATATACTAGATATTCATCGATCGTTCACAGATAAATTAGTTCCCACATCGATTGTTCAGATTTTTTGTTCGAGAAAAGCCTAACTAAATGTATTTTATTTCCACATCCTTGTTATTCGATTTGTTTCTTGAAACAGTCACATTATTTAAAATTTTTATGGAATTGATAGGGTTGAGAATTTCTGTCCGGGTTCAAAACATGAATAACACTACTTGTTAAGGTTGGTTGGGTTGAATTCAATGGATGATTAATGCACTCAGTGGTTCAGTTAAAACTTTACTCGCTCAGAATCATTTACAATTCAACTATATCAACTATCTTATCGCTATACACAATCTCACTGATTGTTGGCTCAAAAGAACTCTGGATATCAGTTCTTTGTTACATTGCATAAACCCTGGCTCATACCCTCGTTAACAGACCCAAATGTGATTGTATGGAATATTACTGTGATCTATTTGCTCAACTTATCTATACGCTGGCTGAGAACCCTGTAGACCTATATCACAGTCTCCCGAATATCTCCGTGTCCCGAAGAATGCCCCGTTGTTCAATGTCCGACCCTCGTCGATCTGTTCGAGACCCTCAGTCCCTATCTCGGAACTAGCCTCTCGACCACCTCACACTGGCCCTAAACTCTAAGTCAGGATCAAGTTTATATAGTAGACTTCCGCCTGCTTGAACGGACCAAAATCTCGGGTGTTATGCCAATGTCAGGCATTTCTACACTTCCTATTTCCATGTTCTGTCTTTTGCCCAAACAATCTTACATAAAACATTGCTTAATTAACTATTACGTCATACTTGACTTGCAATTAAACTATTCATTTCCTAGCTATTCGTAACAGAATAAATTTGCATTTATGAATCAGCAGATTTCCTACTACCCTGGAGATTTTCATCGATCGTTCGCAGATTGATCGGTTCCCACAACAGATTTTTTGTTCGAAGAAAAGCCTATATAAATGTATTTTCTTCCCACATTCATTGTTACTCGATT
Source organism: Philaenus spumarius (assembly GCA_018207615.1). Lineage (NCBI taxonomy): Eukaryota > Metazoa > Arthropoda > Insecta > Hemiptera > Aphrophoridae > Philaenus > Philaenus spumarius. The sequence goes on along the minus strand of JAGFPH010000388.1, from coordinate 382,959 downwards.
ACTTTTCCCAAAACAATTAAATTTTTTTAAATTTTCTTGGAATAAATTTTGGTTTATCACCGCTAAACAAAAGATTTTCATTGATTGTTTCCAGATCGGTTTTCAGATTTTTCGTTCGATGAAAAGCTTAACTAAATGTATTTTCTTTCCACATGCATTGTTACTCATTGACAAACACTTAAAGAAATAGCCTGGCTTGAATTTGTAGACTTCTAACTGGCTAAAGTTGGGTTATTGTTTATCAAAGTCAAAAGTTTGCAGATTTGAACCTGTAGATGAGAAAAGCACTAATGAAAGACCAGGGGTGCAGAAAATGTTTTGGCAAACGAAATTTCTCCAGAACACATCTTTTTTCACTACAAATTTCCCCAAAATTGAGCGCTATTCGCTACAGATGCGCCAGACATCTGATACAGTTTGTTTATCTATTTCAACAAATTTATTGACATTATATTTTAATAATAATTATTATATTCACTATAAATTTTAATATAAATCTTCAAAAAATAATAATAGCATTATTTTTACTTAATTAACTACGGTGAAATTAAATATCTACAGTGAAATATCTTCAGATGGTCCCAAAAGGTTTAAAACAAAAAAATACAACTAGATTATTGCTATTTTATTATGTTTAAAAGTAGGCCTAATACTTAAGTGGTAAAAACAAAGTTAAATGTTATGTTTAATTAGTTCCAATTCAATTACCGAATTACCTACCACAGTCACTACTGAAAATCGTCCGGACAGATCACAAGAATTGAAAGAAAATTAAAGTTAAAAATTACTTTTTATTTGTTACATTTAGTTAAAAATAAGTGATCCCGACGCGCTACGACTTTTTAACTGTCAAAATCTGTTCTCCCATACCCCAAAATACATAAAACGATATCCCGCATTGAATTTTCAAAAATTTTGATCAAAAACCGTAATCCCGATGCGCTATGACTTTTTAACTGTCAAAATCGGTTTTCCCGTACCCAAAAACATATAAAACGATACTCCACACTGCATTTTCATAATTTTGACCAAATATTTTGTGACATACACAGTCCGTGTGATAGAAAATTATGATGAGACAAATTCCTATAGTGTCTAAACAAAGAATGATGGGTCTAGTAACAAAAGAGACGCAAGATCTAGTAATCAAAATTTAATGAATTGTATATACATATATATAAATAAATCAAAGACGCAAAACAAGTAAATTTTAATAACTTAAAAAATGTAAAGATAAAAAAATATATGCAGACTATAATATAAAACTAAAAGAGCAGACTTAAATTTTAATGGATAGGAAAAACATTGGTAAACAAAAGTGTGTTATATACTGTGTGAAAATTGAACATTGATAAAAACAACAGTTCATATTAAAATACAGTTTAAAATAATGTTAAGGTCACATAACAAACAGTTGTAAGACATTTAAAAGTAAATAACTATTAAAAGAACTACATCACTTGATAAAAAATATAATAGCACAAACGTCTATGGTGATATAGAACACAGACTCAAAATAGATGGCGGTGCTGGCAACCGTGACGATTTACGAAGGCCTTGTAAGTGCCCAACTTTCTTTCAAGATGGCGTAAAAGCTTTTATCACCGGCGTTACATGGTTTGTGAGTTCATTTGCAAAATATGGATTGTTTATAAGGGAGAGTGGTGAATTGTGTTCTGACGTAAACGTTTATTAGTATATTGTATATATATACGCTTTATCATTGTAATCCAGCGAATATTTATGGAGGATTCGTAATTTGACAACTTGTGACCATGTGATTCGAACAACGCTTCGAAGAACTTCTTGTGTAATTCAAGTATCGTTAAATATCATTGAAAACCTGGATGTATGTTGAACTTTTTCAACTATTTTATAAATTAATGTTAATGGCCATAGAAAGTAATAACTTTCAGTCTGCCTTTTAAATTCAATTTTTTCACATAAGCCTATTCTAAATTAAAACTGCGTCTCATTTTTTTAATAAAATTTTAAGTTGTATGTTTTAAATTGTAAAATTATGTTTTGTAACTCATGTGTTATAGATAAATTTTTCTTGTGTTTGTGTAAAGATATTTTGACAATGAGCGAGTAAAAGAGTTAGTTATTCGTCACGATGTTTTGAATTTCATTGGTTCCCACAATTGTCCATCTAGTAAGTACTTTAGCAGCTGCGAAGCACACCCCGGAGAATAAAATTAGAATAAAATGTTTTGTGTAAAATACGATATGCATAATTATTAGATATGATGCATAGATGGAATTATATGTGGAAGATTGACAGATGTTTCAAAGGTAAACAAAGTAAGTTTTTTGAGGTTAAATGTTAGTTTTTTTATTTGAAAGTAAAGTAGTTTAAACAAAGAGTGTTTTTTAGTGAAATAAAATAAGTGTTAAGCAAAGAATAATTCACATATAATCTTTTTATTAATTTGAACAAATTTTTTTTTTACTTTTATGTGAAATTTCTCGATTTCATTTTTTTAACAAGTTTATTTACTATATTTATTTTATTTTTATAATGCCTAACGTTATAATTTTCAAAATTTTGCCTCAAAAACGTGATCCCGATGCGCTACTATTCATGCTAAAAAGCTCAAAAGCTTTTCAACTCTCCGCAATATAATTACGAAGATTTTGGTACCACCCGAAGTTTTCTACAACGTGTGTGCGTGCTTATTTCGTGTATACAGGGAAACAGACACACAAAATATCATCCCATAATTTCAATACTTCGGCATTCTAATGCGAGCCGAAGTATTAAGTATCGTATAGTTTGGTTTAATATGATTTAATTCTAATCGCTTGAATAATATCATTTGTATGAAACTAATAAAAATTTGCATACCGGTACCATAATAATTATTTTTAATACCCAACGAACGTATTTGAACGCCCATCAAGAATCACGAAACTGCCATTCATCAACCGGCACAAAAATATCGTATCGGTGGCTCGGCCGTACAATATTTTGTGCGGTGAAGATTAATATCATATCGGCGGCTCGACCGTACAATATTTGTGCAGTGAAAATTAAATACCCTGTCCGACTTGCAGCAGAGAGCAGACAACACACTTTGGGTGTGTTTGTGTGTATGTATATGTATCGTAGAAACCGATTAGGCTGACCTTTGTTCCCATTCATTTCTTATCTATTTTTCACCAAAATAATTATATTTTCCTTATTTTTTGTGGATTTTTCCCTCGGCCAAAATTTTTCCAGCTCAGTCCCAATTTCCCCCGTTTGGCGTTCGGACATATTCTGCAGGCCTGCCAAAGACTCACCTACAAAAAATAATGATTCCCCCATCTCCATATCTTCGATACAACGGACACATAGTTTTTTCCTTCAAATTTTTATTTCAAATGTTAAATAATACTCACCGTCAATCTGATCGTTTTGTACATACAGGCTAGCCAACTTAATAGCTTTCAACCTGTCCAGAGTGAATCCAGGATCTTTGGCTTTAACATCGGCATACACTTGCATCGCATCGTTCAGTCGTTCCAGGTTGACAAACATATCCAGGAGTAAGGCAAACTGAGCTACGGTTATCTCAAAATTGTTTTCTTCCAATTCCTGAAAATTAAAACAACATTCTCATTTTAAATCAGAAGGATGGCAACTTTACTAAATCATGTTCATTCAGGGAGGAATCAGCCAAACTTCAAACAGATGTGGAGGATAAGTATTTAACATAATAATATGTTGCACTAGCTGCCACACCAGCATACAAAATAAGAACTCTGTTAATTTTCATAGCCAAAAAATCATAAAATTGAAAAAGATTAAAGAAATGGTAATAGGATATGGAAAATCAGCTGTTTTGAAATATCTAGAAATTTTATTTCTTGGGCCATACACATTCATATGTAAGCGGCTTTGTCCTGACTAAGATAGAACAAACCTAACTGTATTATAATTCAAACAGCTGATTCGGATCAAGTGCTTAGCAACACAATTTTATAGCAACTAACTTAGCAAATTTAGAATCGGTTAATTATTCTTCACAACCAACAGCATTTTTAAATTAGCTTAAAAATAGCAAACAAAAACAAAAATTTACGAAAAAAGCTTATTGTGTTATAATTTAACCTTTTGCACTCTATTTATTTGACACTTGGCTGCTCCACCAGCTCCAATTAAAATATTACTGTTTGCAGAATTATTTTTGTAAATTCGCAAAAAAAATCCTAGAAATAGTAAACATAAGTTATTATATATAATTTTGTTCGGAATAAAACAGAGAATAAGGAAAAAATGGTTGAAAGATTAAATAAAAAATGTTTCATTGAGTAGGCCTATTTTGAATATAATCGGTCAAAAAAATCAATCGGTTATTTTGTTTTGTATTGAAATTAAAAATAAGAATAATAGAGTTTAGAGCCTTTAAAATACTTTATTACACTAAATGTGACCATAATAAATAATTTTTAAAATATTCTTGAGGTTTAACAACATTTTTTTAATGAGTAGGCTTATTTTGAATATATTAGGTAAAACAAATAAAAAAAAAATGTTTTTTTTATGAATTTAAAAGTAGTAATAAAAATGATTAGAGCTTTAAAAATAATTTTTACAGTAAATATGTCTGTTTAAGTGTGTCAATTGTATTTATATTTATTCAAAAATTTATTTTAACAATAAAAATTTTGCGAAATAATGGTACATAACCACGTTAACGTATAGTTTAAACAGTTGCCATTTCTCAACACAAAATAAAACAAAAACAAGATCTTTACATTATTTACATTAACAAAATTTACACAAAACTGCAAAATAATAACGTACAGTAAAAATAAATACAGTACCACTTGAAAAAGCGTAAACAAAAGTTACAAGGCGCAAGATAAAAGACGATGCTATTTATTTTGTATTTCTTGATCATGACTGGCAAACAGCTGCTCAACTTCAGAGAGATATAAAATATATTCCACAGCCAATATAATCTGTCACTGGTTTCTAAACTGTTTTAACAACATTGAAGTCTCATTAGACCGAAAACCACAGATTCTACACTTTGTTTAGAACTTAGAAATCATATTAAAACGTGTATCGGAATGAGTCCGACAGTGGAGCGCAACGGCAAATTAGCGATGTCGGACTGAGTTCGCCTATGGAGCGCAAAAGGTTAAACGTCTATCATTAAATATCGCAGATAAACATCCAATTCGGATCAAAAAGGTTAACAACACAATGTTAGATTAGGCCTTAATTATACTGAAGCCACAAACATTTTTTGTGTGAATAACCATAACGACCAACTTGGCAAATTTAGAATCAGTTAATTAATCATTATAGCCAACAGCTGTTTTAGCTTAGTTAAAAAAAACACCAAGATATTTTACGAAAGAGGCTTACTGAATTATAATTTAAACATCTGTTGTTACATATTATACATACTAGAGTCAAAAAGTTCCCGGAATTAATTTCTAGAGACCCCCAGCGCAGTCGCCCGTGAGAAATTTGTTTTGCAGCAGTTGGTACTACTCCTGGGGAGGGAATATCGGTAGTGGGGGTAAAGCTCAGTTGTCTTTGTTCACCGGTGTAGAGTGCTAATCGTGTGTCTGCAAGTTTACAGTTTTGTTTTTAAAAAAATGCCGTATAGTGAACAGAGAGCAAACATTAAATTCTGTATTTTGCTTCAAACGTCACCTTCTGAGACTCTGAAGTTGTTAATTCAAGCTTATGGAGACGGGGCGATGAAGAAGAGTCAAGTTTACGAATGGCACAAACGTTTTTGTGAAGATGACCCTCGTAGTGGACGACCTTCAACCTCAACCACTGATGAAAACATTGAGCGAGTACGGCAACTTGTACGTGCAAACAGAAGACTAACGATTGACGAAATCGCATTTGAGTTAAATTTATCACACGGTAGTGTCCACAGCATCTTTCATGATCACTTGAACATGCATCAAATTTGTTTGCGAATGGTTCCAAAAATGCTCACTGCCGAACACAAAGAAAACAGCTCATGACATCAGTCCCTGTTAGTACGTAATTATCTAGCCAAGAACATCCAGCCTACTCGCCCAACCTCATTCTTACTCGCCTAATCGCCTCAGCCGATTACTTCCTTTTCACGCGGTTAAAAACATCATTAAAGGGAGAACAATATGTATATGCTGAGGCAGTCAAGCGAAATGCTACGAAACCGATGAAAGATTTTTCACATAATGAGTTCCAAAAGTGTTTTGAAGAGCTGTATAAACATTGGGGCAAGTGTGTTGTTGCAGAAGGAGAGAATTTTGAGGGAAAATAAATTTGTAAGTCTTTAACTTTGTTCAATAAATAAATTAAACCAGTTCCGGGAACTTTTTGACTCTAGTAGTAGATGTGATAAACAGCTGATTCAGATCAAAAGCTAAGCACAATTTTAGGTTAGGCCTACAAAAAACCAATAGACTTTACTTAAATGCATTTAAAATTTATTACTACAGCAAACCACCTTAGCAAATTAAGAATCAGTTAATTATTCTATACAACCAATAGCTTTTTTAGGTTTGGTTAATATAATGATATGAACAAAAATGATGTAAACAGAAACATTACTACCAAATTTCAGACTTCTAGTTTAATGGGTTATGTTTACAGAAATAATTTACTAATGGCCTTAGTATTTATCTGAGACCACCTTGTTATAATAAATATCCACAGTGAGACCAGAATAAAACCTCATTGGATTGCTAATTTCCCCCATAACACACGCTGTATTGCCAACTTTAAAAACCTACAAACAACTTACAGCTTTTGTTTTCAGTGTAGCATCTACATCTTTATTAAAACAATGCAATGAAAACAGCTGACGCAAGATTCCTTCAATGGATTCACCTCTTTCTGTTAACTTGTCCTTCAATGATACCAGAGCGCTGGCATTCTGAAATAAATTCAATTTTAACATTAATAAATACAATCTTAGTTAAACAAGGTCTTAACCCCTTAGAATGTTATTTAGACTGAGTATGTAAAACTGGGCAAGCCTAGGTTGAAAAAATTATCTATTTGTTTTACATTTTGTAATAACTTGTTTTTTCGATAAAATAATATAATTACACCACTTATGAAGTAAAGTCTGTAAAATCTAAAGGTAGTAAAGTTGTTTTAAATACAATGAAACCAAGGGTTTAAAAATACAGTAGATTCCCGGTAATTCGAGTCGCGATAATCCGAGGTTCCAAGTAATTCGAGCCGCAAATAGTGCCTTCAATATACAAAAATACCGTGGAAACAAACTTTTCCCGCCACTTCCGTATTACCATCTCAAAAGATCACTCGATACCAATCCGGGCGTGTCTAAAAATAAATCAGTCCCACTACTGTATTGTGTGCCACGTTTGTTTAATCGATGAACAATCGGTTGAACAACAACCCGAAGTTACTGCAGCCGACACCATATTGCTCTGTCGGCGTTCTGTCGTTGGCGTGACATCGCTGCTCGTAAACGTTGCAGTATAGTTAAAAAAAAAACTATTTATGATTTCTTTAAAAGGTAAATTTATATTTTTGTGCAGTATATAAAATTATGTTTGTACCTCAATATTCAATGCAAAACAGTGTATATTTAATATAACTTCCATTTTTGCGGATATACGAGGACCATACATGGTAGTATTATTTTAACCTCTGCATATTCCGTGTAATTCGAGCATCTCACAATCCGAGGTACTCTCGGTCCCATTCAACTCAAAATATCGGGAAGACTCTACTGTATATATATTTACAAAAAAATTTGAATTACAGTAAGACCTCGATAATCCGGCAGACTCGATAGTTCGGCATCAATCATCTTGAAAATTTGCACTCATTAAAAATAGCAGTTTTTGTAATTATTGAGTGATTTAAGCCCGGTCTACACTGTCAAACATCGCACATCACTAAGAAGCAACTTGTCTGCTTCGCTGTTCACTACTACGCCCATACTCCCCCCCCCCCTTACCGAACGCTGTTCCTGTTTATATTAATGTTTCGGCAAAAAAGACATTGAAACACCATAAAACACATAATACCACGCTTCATATGTGCTCAAAATTATTTTAAAGGCTAGATATGTATTATAAAAAATTAATCAGGTTAAAGGTTATTATAGGAAAAATATTTCATCATCTTGAAGCCTGGGGCTATGATCACAATTATAACATCAGCGTGTCACTCGCACGATAGCATAGGCCTACGGAACCTTTTTTTTACATTTGTTACAATCCAGTGCTCAGAGAGCTTATATTATAAATATTTTATGTACAAAATGATTTTGTTTTAGGCTTTTAAAATTTATTAGTTAGCGGCAATTTCTCTACGCAGTTAATGTTACGTAGTTTCAATGTGTAATTTACCTGTTCATATACAGTACATGTGCGTTTATTTATAGTTTACTCCCTGTCTAAACCATTTTAAAGGAAAACCTCGATAATCCGGCATATTCGATAATCCGGCATCACCGGATCCCCGAGCGTGCCGGATTATTGAGGTCTTACTTTACTTACTCAATCTGAGTTTGAAATATAGCTGATTTAATTCAAATTGAATTCTAATTGTCAAAAATTTCCTCAAACACTATTCAACTCTTAACAATATAAAAACAACTAAATTAAATTACGATATTATTTGCATGTTTTATGGCCGTTTTACCTATCTAGCCTATCACTTTCTAGGTCTGGACTAAACACTGATGTTATCGAAATTACATTTACCAGAGATGGGTAAAGTACGGCCCACATTATAGATTCGGCTCCCAGACTTTTTTAATCCAACCCACGTCATGTCAGAGTTGTGAAAGAGAACTTACCCACATATATTAATTAACATATTGCCAGGATACAAAAATACTCAGCTTGAGATCATTAAAGGCGGCATCAAAAGGATGAGACATGTTTCAAGAATTTCAAGAAGTCCTATCGACTTCAAAAGTACCCACACCCATTTATGCAATATTACAAATATGACGGTGATAATTTGGTTTTGTTGGTATATTTAACCAAACACATCCCGAGACCACAGATGTATTTCTTCACTATGTTATAAATGTGAAACACTGTGAAATTTTAGAAAATACTGCAAGGCTTTTGGACTTCATCTGTGTTACATGAACAAGTTGAATTTTAGATAAAACAAAACCTGAACACAAAATCTCACAATAAATACATTTTCTAACCTCAAACGCGTTTCAACGGCAATGTCGCCAACGGTTAGGTATCTATACGGTGCGTTGTCACACTGTTAGATCAGTTATAGTTTGCTTACTGCAGCCGACATTGCTACTGAGGATGGCGACATTGTCGTTGAAAAGCGTTTGAGGTTAAAAAAAGAAATTTATTGTGAGATTTTGTGTTCAGGTTTTATTTGATCTAGTTACTTTCTCACAAGCCAAGCTCATTAGTTATTTATTAAGTTGAATTTTAAGCGACTCAGGATCAATTTACTTACGATACCTGGGATCATCTTAAAGGATTTAAAATGCAACGACTTCTATTTGAAAAACAGCTAAGAAAGAATTTCCGAGGTCAAAAACAATAACCCCAGTGATGGAAAACAAACTTGTAGCCTAGTAGTTGGTTTTCTGCATCATGTTTTTGGGGAGCTGAATCTGAAGTTTGCAAACAAAATTTCCTGGAGCGTTACAAGATATTCTAAAAAAAAAACAGCGAAATTTTACTATAAATTTCATCAGTAGTTTTTGAATGTAGGACCAATGAATGAGGCGCTAGAGCAAGTTGAAAATGTACAAATATTGCATTCCTGGCAAAAAAATATGTTCTTTGCCAGGTTTTCGCAGATAACTCATAATCCAAGCATTTCTCGAAGAAACGCACTATGTACAAATTGAAAGAGCATTCAATTTCCAATAGAGCTCGTGTAGAGTTAATATATGGGAAGGCGCTCGGACATGGAGGAGTATTGCCACACTCAAGTTAGAACCTTTTCATTCTTTCCACTCGTTTGATTTGCCTAATTTACCTAAATTTATTACAGTAGTAGAACGTATAAACAAATTATAGGCTTTTTTGTATTCTGTGGGTATGAGGGTCATAAAAATCTATTATTGTGTATGCTGTTATTATAGTTGTTATAATTGCAAAACATAATTCTAATAAAAAACGTATAATAGTTAAACTATTAGTCTGATGGCCTACCGGTTCTCTCAAGTTTCCTACTTACTTCTGTGAAGCAGAAGTACGACTGAAAAGGTCCTTTAGGAAAACAATATGGTACTGCCCCTTAACCGATAACATGCCCATCACAGAGTCCAGGCAGTGTACAATAGCTCGGTTAAACTCATCGTCATACTGTCAATAGATATTTGTATATCTAGTTTACCTTTGCACCCGTAATACACACAACATTTTGCCTACAGCTATATTTTAAATTAGTTTTTTAGTTTTTAAAAAGATCTGTTTTACAGAAGTTAGTTCCACAACAATCATCATTTTCAAAACATAGACTACATCAGCTGTTTACTTTGCGTACAGTGCACAAAGTAAACAGCTGGCGTGCGAAAAGTATTACTTTACCGTACACCAGTTTGTTAACCGTGCGGTAAAGTAAAACAAAGATGTGTAATTACGTGGTGCTGAACACATGTAGTTTAGTTTGTGCACTGTTGTTAGTGTGCAAAAACGCACTTTATTAAGTAGCAGGTAAGAAAAAGTATTTTTTTAGTGCTTTTTAAAAGCAAACAATTTTTAGTACTTTTCAGACTTTTAACAAACTGCTGTTGATGCTTGGGTTAGAGCAAGATGGAACAAAGAAAGCCTCCTTTGCATCTTTGGGGTCCGACTCAACGATAAGAAACCATTTTCCCTGACCTCCTGCTGTTGTTATTAAGAACACTCACTCTGGATATCTGGATTCTAGGTCCACGTGATCCCTGCTGCTTGAGAGGTTCTGCTACAAACTCCCCAGAAGCTAGTTTCGCCAACAGCACAGACACTTCTTCGGTCAATTTCTGCTCGCTCAGAGAGTTCTCGATGCGCTCAGCGCTGGAACTGCTTATCGACATACCTTGGTCTAAGAACGCCTGGCCAAAACAGAAATTATAAGAAAATCAGTATTTGTTTCAACAAAACAACATGGTCGAAAGTAATTTTTTTCAAAATGTAAAAAAGTTTCGTAATTTAGTTCCAAATAGAACTGTATAAAAATATTGATCAATTTCAAATTTCTTATTTTGGAAACACCAGTTTTTATATTCCTACTACAAGACTGCTAACAAAACTAGGCCTAGTTTGAATAGTAATTCAGGAATACAGTAAAACCTCTTATATCCGGATCAATGTGGCGCCGGGCGATCCGGATATCAAAAAATTCGGATTTGAGAGAGGTTTTTTTTTAATATGGGTAAATTGGTTGAAATTAGGGATGGGTCGATTCTCGATACCGATTTTCGATACCACCGATACTTTAGCTTTGGTATCGGTATCGAGAATCGATAGCCGAAACTCGATACCGATTACCGATACCAAGAAATACTCAGTTGTCAGAACTGCCCGTTCTCGTACAGACTCCGTGAATGTAATCTCCGGTATTTGAATCGCATTCTCTGTATTTTAACTCAATTCAGCATTTAACAATAATTATCAGTAGGGAAAATGTAAAACATTATTAATTTTATATAAGTAGACATTTTCCCCAGTAAAATGTTTTAGGCAATTGTTTCCTTTCTTAAGTAAACGCTTCTTGTGTTATTTTTATCCATGCGTAGGCTGTTATTTGTACACAAGAAGTCTAGAGTAGGCTCAAGGTCAAACACTTATTGATTCGTTTGTTATCGTGTTTATAGAATTAGGGTGTCTACTGTGAAGAAAAATAACACATTTTATAGATCGGTAACAAAAGTATTTAAACTTTAAAGTAATAATTTTATTTGTTTGAAATCGGGTAAAACTTGTTGGGACTTACGTTACCCGTGATTTATGATTTTTATGGGAATCCCGACGGAATTCCTTTGTTTTACTTTTTACAGCCCAACTCAAAAACATCATTCGCTACAACAGTAGGTATTTAGTCGAAAATATTCATTTTTGATAGATATATTTATTATTTTTTACTACGCCGGATATCGGAGGTTTCGGATATGAGAGGTTCGGATTAGAGAGGTTTTACTGTATATCCTTTGCCCAAAAATGAAATATTATTATTATAAGAAATTGTAGAGAATAAATCAAAGAATTGAACTGTATACTTGTAAATTATTATTTCATAAAAGTATTTGACTTAGCTTTTCTTGAATTACAAAATGAGATGAAACAAATGAAACCTCGTGCGGATAAAGGACGTACAAAAAATTACCGTTGAAGAGCTTGAGAAACAGCCTTACTTTGCGATCTCAAGCAGTGGTTTGAATTCTACGCAAGTTTGTACTTTCCACTGCTGTTAGAATAACATCTAACCTGTCAAATCTAGTTTACTTTACACCAAACGAAAGATCAAAATTTTCCCTACAAAATGGTATAAAGATATAAATACCAACTTAAGGAATTGTAGGCGTTATCTCGAATGCAAATTGTGCTGTTTAATTGGTTTAAAACTAACCAATTGCAAGGGTTTACAGAAACCTTTGTAATTTTGAAAGTATAAGAGTGACGTCTGATTGGAATGCAGTTTTAGAAAGATAAAATATTGATGAACCCAATGGTATCTTTATATTATTGGTCAGAATATTTCTGTTGAGCGCCATTGAGCTTTAGAGACGTGGGGAAGTTGAGTATAATTGCTTTGTGATTCACGCTTGGCAACAGGTTTACAGAAAATGAAAATTTTAAAACGATGATAACATATTTAAATATACGTTTTAAAAAAATGTGTAAATACAAAAATTAAAGTTTAAATCGTTTTTTTTCCAACGGTTTTTGATTTATTGTGATTGGATGATTTTTAGTGGGTGAAATATTCAATACAAGTAGAATTGTCAAAGTTGACCTATTTCATGTGCCACCCCTCCCCCCACGAGTGCTCAAATTGAGTAGTCTCACAGTACAAAGGTTGAAGAAGACAAATAGTAAATAACTTCATAATACTAATTATTATTTTGAATAATATAATCAAAAAAGCAGACAAAATAAAATTAATTACAATTATTATTTAAATTCATTAATTTTTTATGAAGTATTATACAACTGGCTAAATACTACGAAGTGAAAAAATAGCAAAGGCCAAATGTGCAAAAGCGGATATATCTTCAAGAACTTGAATGTTGCATTAAGGTAGAGGACATGCTTCCTCCTACTTCTGAAAAGAAACATGGTGTTGGTAGGACGTGAGATTTTTTTACATCCTCTTTTAAATACATTCTGATAAAGAATGTATATCGTCGTAAATGATTTCAGTGTAAAGCGGCTTATAGACGAGGCAAGTAGGAACGGAAAGTTGGTGTAGCAAGTGCTTGCTGCCAGTAACGTGCCTACTACTTGCCATGTCTATAAGGTTACTTTCCCATTCAGGGCCACTTGCCACTTGCCGACAGTAAAATCAAACATGTTTGATTTTACTTGCCGCGAGGAGGAAAGTAGCGGGTCACGTGATCTACTTGCAGCCAGAACTTGCCTGCCTAAACATGCACTTGCCGATACAGGCAAATGTCAATCAATTCAATTAATTGTCTTTTTCACTTGTGAAGGTTGTAGTTGTGACAATGGATGCAAAACAAATTGCTAACATTGTCAAGAAGTCTCCAAATGACATAATAAAGTTTTTAGATATAGCCTATATCAGAGCTACGAACTTCTGTGGAACATTCGTCACGAATGTTATCTGAATAAAAATAAAAGAGAAATAGCAATGGCTAAATTGCTTGAGGAACTAATCGGTCATGGCCTTGAACTTTTTGCGTGCAAAAATTAAAAATGTAAAAACTACTTATAGGCAAGAATGCATCAAGGTCATGGAATCTAAATCAAGTGGAAAAAGTAAAAATATAATTTTTCATATATTTTTAGTAGTATAGGCTAGTTAACCTTTGATACGATGCAATTAGACTATACGGCCGGCAATGAGTATGAGTATATGTTTATACTCATTATGAAAAAAAGTTTTTAAATTATTTTAGAATTTCTGTAGGGTCATTTTATGAATTGTTTTGACAGGTTTTTTGTTAGCGCGCGCACAAACTCGCCAAATTTTCACTCAAGGGCGCGCGTTGGAGGTGGTCAAATTCGTTACCGTCAACATTATTCGTATCTTTTTATAGGCCTAATCGTTAAACGGTCTAAACATTAATGCAGAAACTTCATTTTTGTATTGTTAGGTTATACATATATTATTTATATGTGGTATAAATTTTATAAAAATCAGTTAAATATTTTTAGAGAAAATGGGGTTTTACTGAACACGCGTTTTCAATATCTGAAAGTGTACATGGCTCCGGTAAAAATTGAATTTCTTTTAAAATGTTCAATTTATTTTAATAAAATGTATCCTACATATAAACAATATATGTATGAACAAACTATAAAAAAATGGGTTCCTATACAAAGTTTTAGACCGTTTAAAGATTAGGTCTATAAAAAGTTACAAATAAAGTTTACGGAGGCGTATTTGATAAGTGACGGGTTCGTATAAACAAAGGGCGGTGTAGCCCATGAGTTAATTAGTAGTGTTGAGATTGTTTAAAAGTAATTTCAAATTTTTGCAATGAATTGAATTTGATAAGGCTTTGATGCGGTCATCAGGTTTTTACATAACACTTTTCGCTCAAAATCACAACACATTCGTCAGTTACTTCATTAAAAGCTTCATTAAATTCTTCGTCGGTATTTGACATTTTAAAATGATAAATAAGTAAATATATTTACTTGTAAAATATTGCACTGATCTGTACTCTCACGGTGCTCAAAGTATACTGGTGGCAAGTACTTTCTGATTCTCTGGCTGCAAGTACTTGCCACATGTAAAGGTATTTGTTGCAGCAAGTAGTAACCTCGCCAGTACTTGCTTCTTCTACTTTCCCCGTCTATAACACCCTTAAGGGCAAGTTTAGAGAACGTTTTGAAAAAGTGAATACCGTGTACTGTTTATTTTTGTTTTTTGTGGAGGAGATTGATTTTGAAATACAGTAGAGTCCCGCTGTTCCGAAAATCCGTCTATTCCGAACAGAGTTCAGAAAAAATACCGATTTTCTTAACATTAAAGCAGGAGATATCAAATAAAGTTATTAAAGTTAATAATACATACATTAAAGTTATGAATGTTATACAAATAAGTTAAATAGAGACATACATAGAGCCTAAGCTTGATGAAAACGCCTGAAACCAAATTGTAATGAAAGCTGGTTTTGTTCCTTCGCGTTTTCCATCCATTTTGCGGGAAGGAAGTTATCGCAACAAGCATGCAGTGAAAATGATACCGGGTCCTTCAGAAAGAAGGAAGAGTTAGATACAACAGCTACGCACTAGTAGTGTTGTTGCCAGTTGCATTCGTCCGTTTTTCTCCTCCGTTTTCGTTATCTCGGACAAATTAAATTTTTTTCTCGATCTTTTTTCAAGACGATGCAGTACTAAAGTGCAGACTGCGCAATGACAAATCCCTTCCTTTCCGTTTTTAGAAGAAAACAGAATCGTAAAGCAAAAGAAGGAAAAAACGGATGCTGTAAACTTACACTAAGGCGAGATCAAGAGCATTTGCTGCGTCTACATATTGTGTTAAGTTACAAAGTGATATGCAAATTAGGAAATACGACCGCAGGCTACAGTAAATTTAGTGTGAAGTATTGTTTTAGGCGCCAAACCTTAGGACATGGATTGTGCAACATAGTCAATTTATGGTACAAGGTATGATGGTCCACGTAGATTACATCTGTAGTCCTGACGTCATGAAGCGAGCACAGATATATGTGGTAGAGTCACCTCATTGGAAATAGATGTGTTATTGATGTTTTTAGGTTAAGAAGTGTTTTTGTTGAAATTTGATAAATAAAAGTTAAGTACTAAATAATGATAACTAAATATTAATTATTATTTATTTTTTCATTTAGAACTTTGAAATATTTTGGGCTCTCGTTTTATTTTAACAATTTTAATAATTTTATTATATTTTTTGTAACGCTTCACGTCACACGTATTAGTACTAAAATGCATTGTTATGGAAAGTTCTTCTACTATTTTACTACATTTTTCACATACAGTAGAGCGTCGATAATCCGAACGTCAATAATCCGAAACGTCAAAAATCCGAACGAGTTATGAGGCAGCCCCTGCAAAAATTTCGCCTTCGCAAATTCTAATTATTGCGTCGTTAAAAATTTCTCAAAAATCTTTATTGCCTTTTGACACTATTAACACTTCTTAATACCTGCTCTCACACGCCCTCACAACAGACTGACTGTCAGTATTTTCACTGTCACGCTAATAAGCTGCTTTAGCGCTAGCAGTAAACATACAGAAAGTCCATTCATTTCTCTTTGTGTAATCATTATAACAGTGTGTCGTACATACAATAGTGTACTATACAGTATTTTTTTTAATTTTTCGTTTGTGTTAACTATAATGTACAACTGAACTTTTAATTATGTACTGTATTGTAATTGAGAGTTACAAATGTAATCATGTACGTGCAGGTTCTTCTAAATCATAATATGTGAAGTAGTCTTACATACTGTATTGTAATTACATTACTGCTTTGTGTGAGTGCTTCTACTGTAATCTACTTTAATCGATTAAAGGGCATGTTATATTTTAGCCTAAATGGCAATTTTTGGTTGTTTTCAAAAATCCGAACAAATTGATAATCCGAACCCCCCTCGGTCCCAATTAGTTTGGATTTTCGACGCTCTACTGTATTCACTGAATATTTCACTTAGCACAAATTGGCAGTGGTGATTTCATGATTGTAAGGTTAGTGGCGGAGAAATGGTAATGAATAAATTATTTTACTAATCCCTTATTTCTCTTTCTGGGCCTTGAATCATGTTAATTCATTGTTAGAATATATTGTAAATATATAAAATATCTAAAGAAGGAAAGATTTGCTTCACGAAGTAATAGTAATTACCTTGACTTTTATTTTGATAGGCCCATATGTTTCTAATACCGGTATGTTAAATTTTATACTGAGTGTCTTTTTTAAATGGGCCACCATTATTGGTATCTTGTAAACTGTAAATCCGACAGCAAACTTTAAATGTGGAACCATTGCTTGTTTTTGTAGAAATTACAAAATATGTAGTTAAAATACTTCTAAATGGCCACCATTTTCCAATATGAAACACCCTACTATTTCTACAACTGATTTTCTCAACTTACCGTCAGCACTTTAACAATATGAGGATTTTTTGCCCTGACCAATTCTAGCACACATTTCCCTACAATCTCTTCTTTTTCCGGCTCCAAATCTCCCGCCTCCTCGTTTCCTTCTTCCTCTTCATTCTGTGTCATCGCTCGGTTTCTTTCCACGCTATCGGCCAAGGCTCTTACTAAGGTAACGAAGGAATCCAGATCGCGAGAGTTACTGAATCCCATCACCAGAGATCTAATAGAGAAGGATTGTAAAAAGTTGATGCCCACGTGCTGTAAGGCTATAGAAACAAAATCATATTTCCATTAGACGAACGAGTGTTTTTTTAATATTATTTTTACAACATGAGAGAAAAGGGTTATGTTAAATTAACATTTAAACTAATGTTATACAGTAGAACCCCACTAATAAATCACCAACGGGACCGGGAGTATGGTCGGATTATCGGAGGAACACATTTATTTACATGTAAAACGTAATAAAACAGAGAGGAA
>JAGFPH010000388.1:351841-365231 GCA_018207615.1 Philaenus spumarius | reverse complement strand
GAGAGGAACACATTTATTTACATGTAAAACGTAATAAAACAGAGAGGTACACATTTCATGAAAACGTAATAAAACAAAGTTCTAATTGAAAATAATTCAGAACAAGAATGAAGTGAAACACACACACTGTACAGTAAAATTACAGATAAACATGAAACACCAAAAATTTAATGTTCTTGTTGTTTTTCAGGCTGAAAAAAGTATGTAACGTTCTTTTCCTTAGTAGACGACAATCTCGATTTCGCTGCGATGTTCCTCCATTTTCGTATCCACAAAATGTCCATCGGTGTAGACGTGGAACTTTGTTCAATATACTGAATAGCTATATCAAATGCATTCTTAGCATCTGCATGTGACACTTGTGTTGTGGGTGTGTTGTCATTATCCTCGTCGTCATCTTGCTCGTTGTTTGAAAACGAAGGCATCTATTGAAAAACGGTTTACAACATTTTTTTTCTTCTTGAAATTTCATGTCACATGACTACCATCTCATTAAAAACATAAAGTTGAATCTAATATGGCGGACAAAAATTCCAGAACCATTAAAATGTTGGATTTTTAAAACTATGCAGATCTGCATAAGCTTCTTCTGCCAAGTACGTCTCAGTTACATAATATAAAGCCGTTTCCATACTTAAAAATCACTCTGTATATTAGTTGGAGTACATTGGTATTCCGAACGACCACTCGTGTGAAGCAAATTTCATACCACTACTCCGGTGTTAAGCCAGAAAAATTAAATTTCAAAAGTAATATTCTTCGCATATTTTAGATAAGGCCAAAGAAATACATTTTCAGGTATTCAAAAATGACAGAAAATAACCCCTTTAGATAGTTCATTACTAAATCTCTTAACCTTTTGCACTCTACTTATTTGACACTACTTGGCTCCTCGACCAGATAAAATTCAAATATGACTGAAGAAGTATTTTTGTAAATTTGCCAAAAAATTACTATAAACAGTAAACATAACTTATTATATACCATGTAATGTCTCAAATCTCAGTAATACAAAAACATTCATTTCTAACAGTCTAGTATTATAGCCTAGAGAACCCTATGTCAATATATAAACAAACACCAGTACCAATCCCCATGAAGAAATGAAAGTCAGATACTAAATTAGAAACACTATATTTATTATTTATGTAAAATTTGTCAAAGACACTATGCAAGAACTCAAGACGGTTAAAAACGTATTTAGTTAAGTTATGTCAGCCATATTTTGTAGGCAACTAAACCATTGTAAACACGAGTCAAGTAAAAGACAAATAATGTACCATGTAATTTAAATTATAAACAAAAACACGATAATCCAATGTATAGAACGTATTCTAAATTTAAGAAAATATTTATGAAATAATTAATAGTTAATTATATACCGTAGATTATTATTATTCTTAAAATATTCACAATAATTAGTTTAACATATGACACAAGTAGTACAACGTACACTAAAATTCAAAAGGAAGTAATTATTTGATCGGGTGAATTAAAATTATTACAAGTAAATAAATTTTATGCTTTAAACGCAAGAACAAATTAAATCCACAATTGTTTTAATCAAGAAAGAAATACTTTAGATATAAAATCCATCGAAAACTATTTTCAAGTGAAAAAAGACGCCATATTAGGAAAACAGCATTGACGTCAGAACGCGTAACCATGGCAACGGCAGAAAGGAATGTGTGACGTAACATCACGTGAACGCAATCATCGAATTAAATGAATGAATACAGATTTCCGGATTCCGAGATAGGCGGAAGTAAAGGAACCAAGCTACATCGTTTGAAAGAGAAGCCAAAATCAGTGAAAATTGAGAACTAAGCGTGGGTGGACGTAACTAATGGAATGAAGAAGTGACGCCGTTAATTATTTTGTAAAAGTGTAGTCAAAAAGTGCGATAACTCAATATTTACCAATGTGTACAACCAAAACTGATAAGTATTAAAAGAACAGTGATTAAGATCAATACCTAAAGGAAATTACTTAAAATAAAAACTTTACCTTTTTCTAATCCAATTCCTTATGACGCCATCTCTTAATTGTTAACTTCATGTTTGAACTTATAAATGCGTATATGTTTGATTGGGATAATTACAGCAGCACGAGTACCCCTATCCCGAGATTAATTTTGAATTAAAATTAAATTTAACTAAATAATTTATTATTGTGATAAAACAAACTTTATTTTATGAATTTTTAAATTGTTATACTGAACTGAGCTAAACCGGAAATAGACATTCTTTGAAATAGATATTCCTCATTATAAATAAAACAAATCAAATTCTTTCTTTATGTCTTATATCAAACCAAAATTATAAACCTTATGTATTAATAGATGAATGATTTAATTATATTAAACCAAAATTTTGTTAAATTAAACTTGTACTTATTTCAAAGATAATATAATTGAGGCTGAACTTAGTAGGTTTCAATTGTATTACCTATAGGCTATTACAATAGAGTAAGTAATATTATAACCATTTTGTTCGGAATAAACCATAGAATAAGGGGGGAAATTTTGAGAGATTAAAATAAAAATTTGTCATTGAGTAGGCCTATTTTGAACATAATCGGTCAGAAAAATCAACCAATTATTATGTTTTATAATGAAATTAAAAATGAGAATAATAGAGTTTAGAGCTTAAAATACTTTTATACACTAAATGTGGCGATTGTAAATAATTAAAAAAATAGTCTTGAGGTTTAACAAAATTATTTTATTGAGTAAGCCTATTTTGAATATATTAGGTTGAACAAGTAAAAAAGATTTTTTTTTATGAACACTTAGTAATAAAAGTGATTACAGATTTGAAAATACTTTTTACAGTAAATATGTCAATTGTATTTATATTTATTCAGAATTTATTTTAACAATAAAATGTTTGTGAAATAATGGTACATAACCATGGTAACATATAGTTTACAAAGTTGTCATTTCTCAACACAAAATAAAACAATAAAACAAAAACAAGATTACTACATTATTTACATACACAAAAGTGCTTTACAAAACTGCAAAATAATAAATTAAAATATAAACACCGCTTGAAAAAACCTAAACAAAAGTTACAAGACGCAAGATAACAGACGAAGCTAGTTGCATTTCTCCATCATGACTGGCAAACATCTGCTCAACTTCAGAGAAATAGAAAATATATTCCACAGCCAATATAATCTGTCACTGGCTTCTAAACTGTTTGAACAACATTGAAATCTCATTAGACCGAAAACCACAGATTCTACACTAATTAGAAATCATATTAAAACGTGTGTCGGATTGAGTCCGACAGTGGGGCGCGAAAATTAGCGATATTGGACTGAGTTCGCCTATTGAGCGTGAAAGGTTAAGTTAAAATTGTGAAATTTAAGAGGATCTTTTCTTTAAATACTGGTACCCAAGAAATAAATGTTCCGGTATTCCAAACTTTAAAAACACCTGATAAAGCTATTATTTCTCCGTAACCAACTTAATTAAAGATTTTTAATTTAGTAGGCCTAATAACATTTCTTTTAAATTAAAGATAGTAAAAACGTAGGTTACAAAGACACATTCCATGTCACTGAATGCAAAGTATAAGGCGGATATCCAAATCAATGTACATTTAAAAAAAAAAAGCCTTAGACCTACTACATTTCATTTTTACACGTTAATAACAAATTTCTTTCTGGAGAAGAAATTAAAAGTAGTTCACTTTTTTATACCGACAAAGACGAGTACAACAGCTAGTAAATTGTAGATATCAAGAAATATATTTACCAAAGTCCGCAGCTTCCTTGAGTTTGCCCGCAGCGACTAAATTTCCAGTAATAGCAGCTGCCGAGGTACCACGTTTCAGACCCGATTCTTCTAAATGTGTTAATATCTCCTCAGGAGATTGTTTCTTCAAGTGTGGCAGTACATATTCTCTCAAGGTTTCACCATTCGGAGGCAAGTTAAATTCGTCGATCATCGCAGTCAATATAGTCTTCATTCCTGAAAACAAAAATAATTAAACTTCATTAAATAAAATCAAAATTCAAAATGAATAAAATTTAACTTTTTGGTATTTGTGGCCAAATGTTGTTAAACGAGGTCTGTCTAAAAAGCTCGGTGAATGATAAAAACATAGAAACAGAAAGTACATTAGAAATACTCTCCATCAGACACAACATTCCACTTCTGACAACATTTGTATAGCGCCTCAAAATTGTTGGAGAACTCATCTTGTAGAATTGTTTTCAGAATTGCCGTCACTCGGTTCTGAATCTCTTCAACGTCCACAAACCATGATCCCTTTAAGGCTTTCTTAAGACGTGGGAACAACAAAAAATCAGCAGGTGCCAGAGCTGGAGAGTGCGATGGGTGTTGCAAAACTGTCACGCCACGCCGAGTCAAAAATTGGCGTAGAATTATGTGATGGTGCATTGTCGTGCAGTAACATCTAATTTCCGGTCTGGAACAATTGTGGCCTAACACGTCGGATGCGCTGTAACAAACGTTTGAGAACCTCCGAGTAGAATGCTGCATTCACCTTTTGGCCAGCAGGAACAAATTCTTTATGGATGATTCCTTCTTTGTCAAAAAATGTGATCAACATAGTCTTCACTTTGGAATTTTCCACGATGCTTTTTGTTTGTCGCAAGGAAGAAGGTGACCACCATTCCATTGATTGTCTTTTCGTTTTGGGGTCTTACTGGTAATACCAAGTCTCGTCCCCTATGACAATGGAACCCAGAAAATACGGATCCCGGTCACACATATCGATGAAATCGCCACTGATCATCTGTTAGGACCAAATCGTGAACAAATCTTGCGTTTGCTCAATTCTTCATGGACGATGGCCCCCACTGTGTCTTTGCTAATACCCACTTCTTCTGCTATTAATCGCTCAATTAAGTCAATTACCGATCTTTTGTTAGCATCGTTCGCACATATTCAATGTTTTCCAGCATCCTGCTTGTGGATGGTCATCCCGAACGCCGATTCTTTGCCAGCGCGAAAGCGTGCAAACCAATCATAAACACATTTCCTACTCACAGCATCCTGCCCGTACACTTGCACCAATATCTCATGGGTTTCTGTCGCCGTTTTACCCAATTTGAAACAGAACTTAATGTTGTGTCGTTGCTCCATAACTTTTCGAAGCACACTACTCGCAGCACTCTATTGCAATGACTGTAAAAGTACTGCAATAGAAGCCTCACGCAATTCCCGACAGATTGCAGGTCCAGACATGTTCATGCCTGAGTACGCATGCACACGAGGTGTTTCAAGCGTTGAATACCGATATATTAGACCATTCACTGAACTTTTTAGACAGACCTCACATTTATTTACCATAGATTTTTTGTAGTCACAGTCATGTTTTTAGTGATCAAAGGCTATTCAAAGCTTATATTCAGCATCTTATAACTTGATTCAATCTTTCTCAAAGCTTACCTGATTTATCGCCTGCTTTGCCTGCAGCTATCAATATAGGCCAGAAGTAATGCAACCTCACAGGCTCATTATGGTCTACCAATGCTCGTAACAGTGCCAAAGTCTGGTCTATATCGTTAACCGTGAATGTTGATAGAACTGCGGTGGTAAAACTTATAGAGTTCAAGCCTTCATCACGAAACTGTTTGCAGACAGCTATAATCTTCTGTACTGGCTGTTGACAAAACAAGATTGCAGTTTAGCAGAGAACTAAAGGTCAAGACACACTTAAACACAACGAGCAAGCACGTACCTTGTTCAACATACGTCTTGTTCTAATTGAAACCACACTCGTCCATAGCTCATTCTTATCAATAAAATCAACTCCTACCCTATTGTATTTAGTCTTTCTCTTGATTTTGAAGAGGTAACTAACCTAAAAATGTTTAGCAGATTTTCTAATAGCGATTTGGGATTTATCACACTTCCACACTAGCTCGAAGAAGAAGAAGACAATTGGTTCTCTACTTAGGGGCCCAGATCTTTTGAGAGGAAGTTAGCCACTCTATTGTGCTGGTCAACCTTTCACAATAAACTTAATTTATCTAAAAAAAATGTTATTTTGTAGGACATGTATAGAGATTTGTTTTCTCATATTCGACAAACAAACTGTTGCTGCTACGGGAATAACGAATTTAAGTGAAATTGATCTAGCTCAGTAGCGGCAAAAAATTAGGAGGGTGGGAGAAATGTGTCGCCAGAAGCATACTGTTGCAGGTGAAGCCTGTGGGGTTTTCATAGCGCTGCGCTTTGACATTTTTGTTAAATATGTTAGCCTGAAGGGCGAGAACACAACAGCTATGAGCCAATAGTGCAATGGCCCGGTTTCTACACCGAAGTCTAGGAAATAAACTGTAGTGGTTTATGTATAGGGCCGTATGTGTTTGTCTGAAGGGCGTTTAAATATATCGGGAGTCGCGTGCCTTGTACAAGTACAGTTGCAGGACTGATGGGACTTCAGAACATACGGCAGCTATGGCGGAGGTTCTAGCTGAGTTAGCGTGGCTAGGATCTTAAGTTCGAGTTGGGACTTAGCAAATTTCGAAAGAAGCTACGTGGAGAGATGGTTACTTTCTCCGGAGATGTTTGATGAAAGCGGAAAAGTTTGAAGTGAAGTTCTGATCATTCAAGCAATGTTTATTTAGTTTTGTTAAATATCCAACATGACCGGGGAGCTGAATTTAGTACCGACATTGAGAAATAACAACATAAGTTTACGCGGGGAAATGCCGAGTAACTTTCTAGGGAGATGAAGTCTGATCTGCGGTGAGAAGTAAGAAGCTATTTGGTCGATGACACAGTGTCCTTGGCGGGTAAACGTTTCTACGTTTTCCAGACAGCTGCGGTAGCATGGCCGGAATGATTGTTTTGAGGGCCAAGAAATTTCATGGCGAAAACAAAGTTGTAACTTTCTCGCAA
Source organism: Philaenus spumarius (assembly GCA_018207615.1). Taxonomy (NCBI): domain Eukaryota; kingdom Metazoa; phylum Arthropoda; class Insecta; order Hemiptera; family Aphrophoridae; genus Philaenus; species Philaenus spumarius. Next base: position 358,348 of record JAGFPH010000388.1, on the reverse strand, counting down.
AATGAAGTGTTCGTTTATAATGATGTTTGCCGAATAGATGTTACATCGATCGGGGAGGTGTTGGAGTGAAGCTCCGGGAAGTTAAGGCAAGTTATCCCGTAAAAAAGTATTTATGGGAGAATAGCAGAAGCGCTGTTCTGAATTGTGGTTTCTTTTCCCCTGGAATGCATATATTTGCCCCAATCTCACGAAGCTAAACTATTGGAAATAGAAGTAGTTCTTCTTCGACAAAACAAAATTTAATAAAAAAAATTACGTTTAAAAACACTAACAACTAAAAAACCGTTCAAACAAAAATATTTGACAATATTCTCAATCCCTGAAGGAGATTCTGCTTGGAAACACAACAGCTAAAATATAGCTTATATTAAGTGTTTCTTTGACCAAATTTAGAACAAAATAAAAACTTAGTTTGATAACTACCTTAATTGTTAGTTTAGTTTTTACTTAATTTAAATACCAGCCATTGTAATTACTTGTATTTTAATTTTAATATGTTATCACTGGGATTGTTAATTATTATTTTTTATTTAAAGATGTTCTAGTTTATGTTTTCATAATATTTTCATTATTAATGAAACTGTTTTAGATTACTGAACTTTAGAAAAAATTATTGAAACATTTCTAAACAACAAAAACAATTTTAAAAATAAATTGAAGGACTTTCAATGTTTCACGAGTGCAAAAGAAGAAACAAACTTCACGAAGTGAAAAAGGTTATTCTCTTTTAGTTATCATGTTATTTGACCAACACCGGGTAATATTCACGGAGTCGAGGATGCACAGTTAAATGTAAAACCAAACTAGTAGCGTGCATTGCATGCTCGTATTAAAGTAGTAGCGGACTCGAAATACGTTGAAATTATTGGTTTCTACGGTGCAATCCTCTCAACGAGTGTTGGACAACATAAGACCGTGCTACGGTGTGCACTCATTGCGTTTAAGTGTGCCTAGACCTTTAGATGGTGAATATGTTAATTCGTTTTTGAAGTGTAAAATATTTACTATTGAAAAACTGAACTGTCACATTGTAAAGAGAAAATATTTGCATATTTAACTGAAGAACTTACGTGATTCCACTGTAATTGGAATTCAAAAATCAAACGCAACTCAAGAATTTCAAGAAAAATTATACATTTCACTTTTGAGATGGTATTTTGGGATACAATGTTTGTTAAAAATTGGGATAAAGTATATCAGGGTTCCTAAAGAGTTTTGTTAATTTATTTCCCTGACTTTCCACTGAAATTTTTCTCAACTTCTCTTCCAACTTAAAGTATTTTGAAGAAGCATTATTTGAAAAGACTTAGTGTTAGGAGTAAATTAATTTTTTATCTTCACTTTTTAGTGCTGTTAATATGAACAATACAGTGCTAAATATTGAGAGTAAACAGTACATTTTCACTTTTTAGAGTTTAAAACTCCCCAAGACCGTTTAACCAAACTAACACAACAATTCCTATAATCAGCAGCCTTACTCGATCCTAAAATTCAAGTTTTAGGTTTTACCAGAACAAACTAGGCTCTCTTGAATTTAAAATAAAGATTATTATAAAAGATGCATTATTTCAAAATTTCAAATTTTAAAATCCAACTTGATAACTTGAAAATAGTCTTAAAATATTAATTTAAAGGAATATGGGTGGGACTTTTTATACTTTTTGACAAAAGAACTTTTATAGTGCTATTTAAAATCTCTTTTTAAAAAAAGACTATTTTTTTTAACACACTACAGGAGATGTCTTCATGAAAAGAAAAACTATTTCAACAACTTGTGTTACAATTTCACTGACCTCACCGTAGGAACCATGTATATTTTGCATTGTAGTTTAGACAACATCCATGTTATATAACTTGAAATTTTGAGTAAAATTACATGAAAACATAGCAATTACTGTCTATATATTGCATATCAATCTAACGGTTATGGATCAAGTTTCTGGGGGAAATGTTGAAATTTACAAATAATTGAAAAGATAGTATAAGGCTTCAATAGTGTCAAAAAGTGATATTTTTCCATTTAAAATATTTGCCTGCTTACTCTACCTCTAATCCAGAGCCGGTTTTAGGGCGGGACAAGCAGGGCGGTCGTTTTTTTTCCAATAGATGCCTTATATTTTTAAAGTTACTCAATTTCTACTATATTTAATTTTTAGGAAAAATTAATGAACACCTATATATGTTTGTCAATTTGAAATTTACTTCAAAATATATTAGGCCTAATTTAACTTTCTATAATTTTATTATTTTTCTACAAAAGCGCTACTGTTTAATAACACGTTTTACAAGTTTTATTTTTCTTTTCTTTTTTTTTGAAAGTACACTAAAGTAATCCACATTTACTGATGCGATTCTATTCTATTCGTATAGTAGTGGGAAATACATACATTTGTTGAATTCAATACGCTGAGTTCTCACAGTTTCGCTAGGCGTTGACCAACTGTCTAGACCAGCAGGCTATATACAGGTTGAATGAGTGAGATGGTAGGTTTTACCCGTTTGATCTAATTTTATGATCTAACGAAAACTAAACTAAGTTGTCGATCAAAAACAATATAGGTAGTCATCTTGATCTGTCCAAAACAATCGAGCAATTTGCACAGGCCAAAGCTAATAAAGTTAATTTTATGTAATAATATTTTAATACGTCAGAAAAACTCTTTGATTATAGAAGTTGAATGTCACAAGTTCGCGAGAAAAATTTGTAAAAAAACATTAAGTATTTCATTGCATGCAAAAATATTGATTATTTACAGTACACAATTAATTATCATATACCTCTTAAATCTCTTAAACAAAATTTTGAAACATTTTCTAAAATAATAGTAAAGGACGCATTATTTCATGAACGCCCCGGGCGTCATTTCCTCTAAAACTGGCCCTCCTCTAATCATCCAATTTTCTCAACGGTCCATTTCATGCTTTGAAATAATTAATAGTTATAATTTGTAAGTTATGTTATTTTTAACAAGTATGCCTGGGTTTTCTTCTAACCTTCATTATAATTCTTGCTAGATAATAATTTAAATATTTTGATTTAGACATGTAATATTTTCTATCAACTTAGCAAACTGAGTTTTGAGCTTTGATGACCGAGTAAAAAGAATTTGTCGAAAGGTTTTTTATTGAAGTAATGTTTCCCGTGGTTCCAACTTGGAATCTTAGAAGGACAGACGGATCTAGTGGATGAGTAGCACCACTATTATACTTCTGGGAGCACCAGCTTGTGTTATGCTTCCAACCTTCGCCACATAAAACAATTCAATCTCCGTTCAAATTAACCACATATAATTTTGCACACAACAGTCTCACTACTTACCACCTTAGCTTTAACCATCTGTTTAATCATGAAGTTGCCCAAGTAAACAGGCTGACCGTTTAATCGTGCAGGCACTTTCATTGTTTTAAATATTTTTAGAGCGGTTTCATCGTCCCCCTTGTTAATGAGGCGTAGTATCACGTTGGCAGCGTCCTGGTTGTAACCGACCAGAAATTTCACTTTACTCAAAACCTGTAATGTGAAAAAGGCCACCAAATACAATCAGATTCAACACATGGAAATAATTAGGCTAGACTAACATTGTTATAATTTCAATTGTTTATATTTCACTATGCGTTTGAGTTTGGATTACGGTTCTGCAGCTCAAAAGCAATAAATGGAACTCTTATAGGATCAATTATTTCCGCCTGTCTTGTCGGTAAATATTCACAATTTAAAAAAAAATGTACAATAAACTTCCTTTACCCGTCACATTAGGGACTCGAAGCATTGCCAAATCCTTATATATTATTTCTCAAAGGTATTTTTTTGTCGTCAAGCGATATCTCCCTTAATTCTTCATCAAAATTAATTATTCAAGCATCATTTATTTTAAAGCTTTTGTCCCCGCTATTGACAAAAAATAGACAGATATCTTAAAATTAATGATTTTGTAAACAAATTATTAAACAACTTTTATTTTATCCTTCATATGGTTCCTAATGAAAGTCACCATCTATTAACAATCTGTTTAACTAACATGACAGATGTTAGATTGTTGATAATTAATATGGAAGTATAACTTATCACGCAAATTAAATCATCGTAAAGCGTTACAAAACCGTTATTTATAAACCAACATAAAATTAAATCAACAAATTAAATCAGGTAAGTATTCCTAAGTTCAATATATTTTGATATATTATAATTCATATTTTTATCGAGGATATTGTTTTTTACCGAAGGCATGTTTATCGTCAATTAAGTAGGCCTATTCATAAATTTCTGGTCTACCCTATGATAATTAAATATTATCATAGAGGTATGGTTTATTTATACTGTATTTATAAACATAACTTTTATGTTTCTTCCGAGTTTTATTAAAATCTAATGGATATTTTAACAAAAATTGATTTTTAATTAAATTATATACTAATAATTAGGCTAACTAAAGTTCTGTGTATAAAATTGTTAACCTATCTATCTAAATATTTTCATAGAACTTTGATTTTTTAATATTATATTTATATATGTACTGTTTATGTACATTTTACGTTTCATTAAATTCAAACAAATTAAATTTATAAAAAGAGGTATAGTGAAAAAATTATTTCTAGAGTACCACACTTGATTTTTACCTGTCAGTATGGCATATGTACTTACATATTGTCTTAGTATATAGATAACGACTTTTTACAATAAAAAGATATTTATTACTTACTTCTCTTGAAAATCAAACATCTTTCTTTAATAAATACTTGCACTTACTTATTTCCACATTGTTATATTATTACATTACTATTCGGTGTTTGATCACAATGCTATGCGAAATATCAGCACGCGTCAGCTAGTTGCAAAATATTCCGGATTACATATTTTTTTTTTTACGTCCTGCTGTTTTGCACTTAAGGCTAATGATGACGGGACCTACAGTTTTACGTGGAATCCGAACCACAGCCAACGATGTCTGTTAAGAAACCATTTAGAAAATTATTCGGGGTCAATGGGAATTGAACCCGGAACTTTTCCATTGATGGTTGCCATGACGATTGATAAAGCTTTGATGCCTTAACGACCATGGCCATCGTGGCTGCATTCCGGATTACAGGATGAATACGGGAAAAAAGGGAGAAATTATAACTAAATGAAAAATGGCAAAAAAACGTAGTATTTTTCACAAATTGAGTTATTATTGTACTCCTTTTAAGTATAACATTCCTAACATTTTGCTATCTAAATCATCAAAATATCTTGAAATTTGGCTGAGATGTAACTATCTGATAGTAAACTACGGAAAACATGAGTTTTGAGAAAAAGAGTATTAAAGTTATTATTGAAAAGGGACCATTTCAAGCATTTCTTTTGTTATACAGAAAATGATACAAAATGGAAATGTTTATTTTTAGTGCAGACAATGTTTTATTCATTCCCTTAAAATACCGCTGGAATGTAGAAGTGTCCAATTTCTGAGGTTATTTCTTTCTTTAGAAAAAATTACTAAATGCCGCTTCCATGTTATAGCTCCATACCGACATTCAGTCCCTTATCCAAGCAATGACGGAACTTCCAAAAAATTTTGTTGATACTTTTAAGGCTTGTTTGTAGCTTGTTAGCATATTTTTCAGGATAAGACAAAGTTGATTGGTGGAAGTAATAAAAACTAAAAATTGCCAAAACTGATCCTGATTTAGTTTTTTGCCTCTAAAGTAAAATTTTGTTTAATTTATTTTTTCAATTTTGTAAAATATAGTTAAACCAATCCATCCATGAAATTTAAATAGTACATATCTTTTTAATAGGAAGATAGCAAGGAGGATCATCTATCTTAAATTAATCTCCAATGTCCATTTATTCTTAGTGAATTTCTGTAGTAGCTGTTGCAGTGACGTATGGTGAGATCTAAGGTCGGGGATGGTTAATGAGCACCGATCATAATCCCCACAGAACACGTTTTGGAATGTAATTAAAAATGTGTGTTCATACTCTATATATTATTTTTTCTAAGTCGTTAGGACAAGTTCGTTAACGAAAAAAATCAAACAACCGGAAGCATGTTTTTTGACCAAAAGTACCAATTCTTTTAGATGTTTTGTTCTATAATTAAACTTTTATTGGGATTTATCTAAAAAAATAAATATAGGAGATTATTCTGCACATTTTATTTTATAAGGCCTTATAGTCCAACTGGTTCCCCCAAAAATGATCAATACCGTGGGTGCAGCTTCTGATTCATTCCGCAAGGTTCGAGGTGCAAACTCTCACACCACCTGAAGCAGCGCTTGAGCCGGGGCTGGAGGCTGAGGTGCAAACTCTCACACCACCTGAAGCAGCACTTGAGCCGGGGCTGGAGGCTGAGCTGCAAACTCTCACACCACCTGAAGCAGCGCTTGAGCCGGGGCTGGAGGCTGAGGCGCAAACTCTCACACCACCTGAAGCAGCGCTTGAGCCTGGGCTGGAGGCTGAGGTGCAAACTCTCACACCACCTGAAGCAGCGCTTGAGCCTGGGCTGGAGGCTGAGGTGCAAACTC
>JAGFPH010000388.1:317342-346841 GCA_018207615.1 Philaenus spumarius | reverse complement strand
AAAAAAGGGAGAAATTATAACTAAATGAAAAATGGCAAAAAAACGTAGTATTTTTCACAAATTGAGTTATTATTGTACTCCTTTTAAGTATAACATTCCTAACATTTTGCTATCTAAATCATCAAAATATCTTGAAATTTGGCTGAGATGTAACTATCTGATAGTAAACTACGGAAAACATGAGTTTTGAGAAAAAGAGTATTAAAGTTATTATTGAAAAGGGACCATTTCAAGCATTTCTTTTGTTATACAGAAAATGATACAAAATGGAAATGTTTATTTTTAGTGCAGACAATGTTTTATTCATTCCCTTAAAATACCGCTGGAATGTAGAAGTGTCCAATTTCTGAGGTTATTTCTTTCTTTAGAAAAAATTACTAAATGCCGCTTCCATGTTATAGCTCCATACCGACATTCGGTCCCTTATCCAAGCAATGACGGAACTTCCAAAAAATTTTGTTGATACTTTTAAGGCTTGTTTGTAGCTTGTTAGCATATTTTTCAGGATAAGACAAAGTTGATTGGTGGAAGTAATAAAAACTAAAAATTGCCAAAACTGATCCTGATTTAGTTTTTTGCCTCTAAAGTAAAATTTTGTTTAATTTATTTTTTCAATTTTGTAAAATATAGTTAAACCAATCCATCCATGAAATTTAAATAGTACATATCTTTTTAATAGGAAGATAGCAAGGAGGATCATCTATCTTAAATTAATCTCCAATGTCCATTTATTCTTAGTGAATTTCTGTAGTAGCTGTTGCAGTGACGTATGGTGAGATCTAAGGTCGGGGATGGTTAATGAGCACCGATCATAATCCCCACAGAACACGTTTTGGAATGTAATTAAAAATGTGTGTTCATACTCTATATATTATTTTTTCTAAGTCGTTAGGACAAGTTCGTTAACGAAAAAAATCAAACAACCGGAAGCATGTTTTTTGACCAAAAGTACCAATTCTTTTAGATGTTTTGTTCTATAATTAAACTTTTATTGGGATTTATCTAAAAAAATAAATATAGGAGATTATTCTGCACATTTTATTTTATAAGGCCTTATAGTCCAACTGGTTCCCCCAAAAATGATCAATACCGTGGGTGCAGCTTCTGATCCATTCCGCAAGGTTCGAGGTGCAAACTCTCACACCACCTGAAGCAGCGCTTGAGCCGGGGCTGGAGGCTGAGGTGCAAACTCTCACACCACCTGAAGCAGCGCTTGAGCCGGGGCTGGAGGCTGAGGTGCAAACTCTCACACCACCTGTAGCAGTGCTTGAGCCTGGGCTGGAGGCTGAGGTGCAAACTCTCACACCACCTGAAGCAGCGCTTGAGCCGGGGCTGGAGGCTGAGGCGCAAACAAGTTCTACTTTTATATTTCGTACACACAGTCAGCTTTTCAGCGCCTTCGTGAGTAGACCCAAAATTCCCCAAATAGTTGGTTGAAACCCTAAAGCATATAAACTTTATTTTGGAAATTCGCTCAACTAACGTCAGTGATTCAGCTGCGTCACTGAATTATTTTAGTTTCTCTCTTCTTTTTTTTTCAGAGTCAATGTCTTTGGGGGCTGTTGGATTGTCAGACTAACAGTAGAGTCATGGACGGCGACCAAAACTATCAACATTGTGAACAGGCCTAAGAGTCTGACAGACGGAGAAAGAATCCAGCAACCAGGGGACGACAAAGACACGAACTTGGTGGAGAAAATCTTGGACCTCACAAGGGGAACAGGTGTCTAAACAGAAAAGAGCGGCAACATAGGGGGTACAATAAAATACAGGTTGATGTGCCAGGAATCTTCCATCAAGGATTAGATTTTTCTACCCCAAACAAATCTAACTTACATCCGAACTTGTATAAGTATGTTTTGTGATCAATAATTTTAAATTTTTTCCCCAAAAGTTGTGCCAGACCATAGGATGCCAGATTGAAGGAGCTTCATTGTACTATGAATTTTGGGGAACCAAAGTTGGTCCAACGAAATAAATTAACGATTTTCATTTCTTTTCTTGTTTTAGTAACCGAAAGATATTTTTCTGAGATTTTAACGAAATTCACACTTTTTACGCCGCCGCTTAATATCTACTTTAGGTGAACTCTAAATATTTCTAACTGTTAGGTGATTCGGCCTTACCATATCAACCAAGTCAGTGTGCTTATTAACACCCAAGGTGTACACAATTTCAAGTATATCTTTGTCAGCAAGGAAAACGTCTTTAGCTTCACTCTCCTCAAACAATTTCTCTATAGCAGCTCCATCTCCTTTCTTAGCGTAACCGCATATAAGAGTTGTGTAAGTCTCGTTGCTCGGCTCCAATCCAGCTTGTTTCATTACTCCCAGGATACCATGAGCACTTTCAAGGTCACTACAACACAGGATATGTATTTTGTAAGAGACAATTTTTCTTTAAAAACACTGACATGGATGAAGAATGTAATTTACACCACCAAAACAGTTTCCGACACAGTGATACCTTAATAAAGGAAAAAACATTCTTCGAAATCATCTCGTAAAATTAATATGCAGAATAAGTTAAAAATCTGGAAAATAAATTTAATTTCATCTTATATTTAAAAGAGAAGGGCGTATCAAAAAACACAATATTATTACATTATTGTGTGCTTGTGTTTTGTGTTATGTTGACTTTACATTTATTTTAAAGGAGTACTGACCTCAATTTAGAGCAAGATTTTATCTTTAACAGTGTGTGAATTATGTGTACCAAAACATGAAAAAAGTAGAAATTCGGTAAACGAGATTTAAAGTATATTAGGCACTGTAGTCACTGTTTTCAGCTGTTGTAAAAATAAGAATGTAAGAAGTGCTGCCAACATTGAAATATATAATAGCAAAAGAATGTAAGAAGTGCTGCCAACATTGAAATATATAATAGCATAAGAAAATATAGTTTTGTATACCATATTATATGAAATCATACATATTATGTAAGCAACTCTTCATGGCCTACTTATAGGATATGGGAGTGCAAACGTTTTTATAAAAATTAATTTTGCAATCAAAATAACCTCAAATACCTAAGTATTATACATCAAAATTTTCACAACAAAATGTAGAATTTTTAATTTAGAATAAAAAAATTTTAATCTATTTTTTTTTAGAAAATTCATGTCATACTCCCCTTAAGCTAAACTCTACCAATTTTGACCCAGTTGAAAGGTGTGGCAACCATACAAAATTTTAGAAAATTGTTTTGATATGTCATAATTAACCCATAAAAATATTTTATTTTTATGTTTAATTGCAAGCACGCACGGACTCCATAATATGTATAGCAATGAGATGTATTGTAACCACCACTTGGAGGGTTAAACATTATCCCACTAACATAACCTAACCTAACGCTTACTTACTCGGCTTGCGAATGTCCCAAAATAAGCGCGTTGAAGACGTTTTCACTGACAGGCAGTTGTTTCTCCCTCATATGTTCTAGAATACGAGTGGCTCCGACAATATCTCCTTCTTGACAGAATCCCGCGATTAATCGCTGATACGTGACACGATTGGGTTCAACGCCTTTCGCTTCTAACTCTGTTAGGAACTCCGATGGTGAAAAACGATGTTCGTTCTCCAGGTATACCCTGAGTAAAGCATTGTAATGGCTGATATCCATCGGCACACCTGAAATATAAAGTAGTTTTAGGCTTACAGAGTGTTTCAAAATTTATTTCATCTTCAATATTTGTTTATCAATGAAAATATAAATAGCATTTTTAAGACATCTTAGTGCCAAGGTACTACACAGACTCCTTTTTTTACTGTTTGATTAGTAGTTATATCTTTTGTAACTTTTTTGCCTTTTCATCTGTTACATAAATGCCTGAATTACAATATACATCCTCTTCCTCTATGCCAAACAAAAAATAATCATTCTAAACTAACAGTTACCTGCTACAAAATGTTTCAAGATTTTACACACAGGTAAGACAGTACCACTAAAAACTTGCAAAAAAATATTTAAAAAAGTATCTTTTGACAAACCGTCGAGCCACGGTATATTATGTGGATTCAGTGTTATTTTGTTCAATGTGACTGTGTAATGGGGAAAATGTGTTAATTGTGTCTTGAGAATGACTTGGTGGTGTTGAAACCGTGGAAATCTACAGGACGCCATACATAACAAAAAATCAAAGTAAAAATCAAAAATATAATAAAAAAGTAGGTTTTCAAATAAACTTGTGACATTATTTCAATTGATTCCGACCTAATGTAGAAAGAGGAAGGACTGAATGGTACACCAATACCGATATTTTTGTTATTGGTCTTTTTAATCCCTCGATTGGGGGTAAAATTATAAATACTTGACCCCTCCACCCCTGTGCTGAAAATCTAAGTAGATAGTCATTTACCAAAGTTCAGAGCAATTTTGTGATCCCTACCATAAGAATAGGAATTACCAAAAATACCATAAGTTTATTTTTTCCTAATTCTGCCCAATTTTTTTAGTTTAAAGAAATCTGATGGCACTTTTCAAGCTATATATGCAAGGAATGTATTAGTTTACGTGCCTACAATCTCAACTAAATTGTCTCAGAATTGACAAATGTAAATTTTGACATTTTGACCCTCTTTGTTACTAAATAAATCAATATCGCTATCATCAAGCATTTGGTCTAGTTCCTAAGAACTCACATCAAACATAATGCTGGTCATGAATGCGATGTCGACAGAATTGACTACAATGTAATTAATTAATGACTAACTTTCAAATGACAAACAAGCTCTAAAGTACTTGATTCAAAATCAACTACTATTACAAGAACAGCCAATGTGACTGGGAAGCATATATACATGGCAGAAGTTTCTGCTGTACTGCATGAGAAAATATAGACTTCTGGTTGTTAATTTTTACTTGTCCAAATTGCCATCTTTTAAATTTTCTCAGGATAATAAAAACAATAACTGTAAAAGTGATAACTGTAAGTAAAACAAATTTAATGAAATAAATCTTATTACCTAATTTTTCCAAGGTATTCCACACTTGCTTGACCAACTTCGTTCGAAGTTCAGGGACTTCTTCCGGGACCAAGTTTCCACAACAGCGAATGACCATGAGGGACTGAGAACTTGTGGCTTTCTCTGAAATACATAGTTTACCATAAAGAATGTTAACACATCACTTCACAACTAAAACAATGTTAACCTTTATTTGATAATATAAAATAAGACATTGTTCCCTTTTTTCATCACATCTAAATTACTAGATTTTAAAATTACATTTTATGGTAATACGAAAAACAAAGTTTAATTTGTTTTAAAATGACATATTTAGGCTAAAAGATAAATAAATTGTTTGAAGCAATAGCTAAATTTTATAAAGGAATGAAATATTCATACAGTGTGTCTGTAGGCATAAAATAGCTATATGCAGTTTGTTCATAAAAACTGCATAACTTGAATGTTAATTAAATATTAATAAAAAATGTGTTATGCATAGGACATAAGAGTAAGTTTAAAATATTCCTTATTGCATCAGGATCTTATTTAAGAAAAACGTGCTGTCAACCTGAGCACTTTTATGTTAAATGTGAATTTTACACTAAGAATGTTTAACCTTGGTTTTTTTACGATATGATTTAGTAGCCTAGTTTTATATATTTTTGTTTTGTTGACGTTAATATTTTTTATTTGACGAGGCTTTACTGTTATCCTTTGTTGGATAGTTTTGACATTTTATACAATACGATTAAACGGACGGGCAGGCATACCAAAAATATACGTTTAACGATTTATATGTGCGGGTTTTAAGTTATTTTCTTTTAAACTTTTTAGATTGCCGCCATTTCGAAACGAATTATCGAAGCAAGTTCATTATTTTTCCAGTCTAGGTCATTAAACTAGTCATTAAATAGGTGCATTAGGTTTGAAATGCAACAATGATCATGTTCAGTTCAAGAAGGCTTAGGGTTATTGGTTCTGCAACAGTTTTGGGTAGTTTCGGGAGCTTATGCGGTATAGGGTGTTTGGAGGGATGTTCTTGAATGTGTGTGTGTTTGAGAGAGTACCGTGAGTCTATATATAGTGTAGCCTAATTTATTTTTATTCTTAGGTTCATGAAATTAGGCGGGTGAGAGAATTGTTGGTGTTGTCAATTTGTGCTATACTTATTTCTATAAATTACACCCGTCATGTAAAGGGTTTGAAGCGCAAAGTAGTGTTCTTTCTCTCGTGCTAGTGAATCGGTCTGCACAGCATTTTGTGAAATAAAATTATACCACTGCCTTCAGAAAATGCTACTGATTCCAATGGTATGACTTTTTTATTTTTCAAACGGCACCAAATAGTTAACAAAAGAACAAAAACCTAAATGGTAATTTAATTCAAAACCGTCATGCATTGAATTTTTCACCAAGCGAGGTTTTTTTGGTCAGCAAGATTTCGTCTGCAGCAAAGTTGTAAAAAAATCGTTTGAATAAAATTTGTTGTTCAAAACTTTTTTATGAGATTCTTAGTGTAGTTGTAAAATGCATAATTGTATGAATCAATAACAAAGACACGAGGGCGCTCGGCGAGAACCGTAGCTCGTAGCCTTGCGCAATGTTGCAAGTTGCTATTTTATAATCAAGAGTAAAAACTAATAATTTTAATGTTTATAGAGAACATTTGCATTTCCTTTACTTATTATATGATGATAGTACCATGATTGTTTTCGTTTAAGCCATAATTCCACTAATTCTTTTCTTATAGTAATACAATTCCAACAACACTTTTTAATTAATACCTAAAGCGAACTACCGCATCCAATGTGGAAGTAAGAAACGTAGGGTACATTTAAATAATAAATAAATTATTAATAATTAGATTTTTATAAGAAAGTATTTTTTTAAGTCATTATTAATATTTTGTTGTTAATTTAACACCACTTGTGAAGTTAAATTTCTCAACATGAATATTGAAACTAGTTTATATATTAGGCCTATTATTAAATTTTAATGCAAAAAATATTTTGTTTTTTAGTGTAAAATTATTTTGTTTTTTAGGCGCTTGGGCTTGGCAACAGTGTTGCCAGTTCGTGCGTGGAGGTAGGTGAATCTTGACCTTCCGGAGCTTGACCAGTTCCATATCTGGCAACACCGCCATTTCCCTCACCCGCCCAATAACATGCCCGTGAGTATAGTTTTATTTTACTTAGAAGATAAATGTATATATTTTTAGTTTTCCCAGTTTTTGTACATTATGTTTTAGAAGTACCCTAGGCCTAATTATTATTTTAGAATTTTTTTGTTTGTTTATTAATTTTTGTTTGTAGTGTGAATTTTGATATATTTTGAAATCGAAGGTTAACCGTACAACTGTCCATGTTAATGTTTTGCAACGCCAAGTCATTTCGGTGTGTGTGCAAGCATATTTTCAAAAATTCGCCAAATATAGTAATTGTATACCAATCCAAAAGTGTTCTGTACCTTTTTTGTAGAGAAAGGTTAAAAAAATCCATATATGTAATTAAAAAATTTATTGATGTAAAATTGTAAAAGTTATTAGCTCAAGAAGCAAAAAATGTTCAGTAAAGAAAGGAAAAAGCTCAACTTTAGGCCTACATAACAAGTCGTAAACATTTTTTGTAGTTATTTCGTAAATGTAAAAATGTTTTGTAATTTAGTTCTAAATAGAACTGTATAAAAACATTTATCGATTTCAAATTTCTTATTTTGAAAACACCAGTTTTTGTGTTCCAAATACACGATTGCTAACAAAACCGCCTAATTTGAAACGTAAGTTACTAATATATATGCTTTGCCCAAAAATGAAATATTATTAAAACAAAGTGTAGAGAATAAATCAAAGAATTTAACTGTATACTTGTATATTACCTCATCATAAAAGTGTTTTACTTAGAATCAATTGAATTACAAAAGTAAGATGAAACAAATGAAACCTCGTGCGGACAAAGGAAATTCAAAATATGACCGTTGAAGACAATGGAAACAGCCTTGTTTTGCAAACTCAAGCAGTAGTATGAATTCTGTGCAAATACGAACTTTCAACTGCTGTTTGAATAACATCTAAAAAGTTAAATATAGTTTGCTTTACACCAAATGAAAGATTGAACTTTGGTCTATAAATAGATATCAAAAAGTCTATTGAAATAATTCGAATTATAAAAGATACCTCGAACGCAAAATGTGTTGTTTTATTGGTTGAAATCTGCTCAATTGCAAAAGTTTACAGACAATTCCATATCTTTGGAACCATTTGTCCGATTTTGGATTGGATGGCAGTTTCAGATAGGTAAAAGTGTGATGAATCCTTCAGTATACAGATATAACTCAAAAAAATACCGGGCGGACTGTATTGAAAGACATAGAAACTGGAATTAAAGGTAGTTTTGGTGCATTAAAATTCGCGCGACATTGGCTTTTAGAAAACTAAAAAACTGCAACGATGATTACGTATGTAAATATATGTTTTAGAAAAAACTTGTAAATGCAAAAATTAAAGTTTAGATCATTTCCTTTCCAACGGTTTTTGATTTATTGCGATTGGATAGTTTTTAGTGGGTGAAATATTCATTACAAGTAGAGTTGTCAAAATTGATCGTTTTCACGTGCCACGCCCCCATGACCACTCAAATTGAGTAGTCTGACAGTTGCAGGGTTAAGTGGAAGAGAGGAACCAATGATCCAAACATCAATTCAAAAAATAAAGTTTATTATTATTAAATCCCTGATAAAAAACCAAGATGGCAGATAGCAGGTAAAAGAATGTATTCAGCCTTAAATGTATAGGAAGTTTTTTCTTTATTTTGATCCTTATGACCACCCTCTAAACTATCTCCACCCTTACAGAAACATCCTTTATACTAAAGCTTTGTTTTAGTCTGTTTTACTACATCAATAAAGTCCTTGTAGTAGAGGAGTTTGCATACCCCTTCAAAATTCCCAGTTCGAATCTAGGTAAAGAATATGGATGTTTATCTAGTTGAGAAAAAAAAACTGATTTCAGGCAATGATTGCCCATCAGTGCTTTTGTCTTAAAACCACCACACTAAGCCGGCTTAGGCTATATTAAAATCTCACCTAGCAATATAAAAATAATTTTGATTGTTTTAAAATATTTCTGTAGGCTACTACATCTAGAACCTTTAGGCTACGTACATAATATAATAGGCTTAAAAAAAACACTTTTAGCAAGGCTGCAGTTAAGCACAAGATAGTTAAACTTGCTTTAATAAATATAGCATAGGTCATGACAGTGTAATATACGTATGTAAACTTTACAAGGGTTAATGCCTTCCTAATCAGGGGCTGTAGCTTCCCATTTAGACATCTATAAAAAATCTTGTTTTAAACAAGAATTTACTTACTTGACTGCCGAATTTCAGAAAGAACCTCTTCAATTTCCTTACGAGAAATCCTTCCCACTCTTCTTGCATCTTCGTCGAGTCTTTTGATTGATCTGTCCAATGATGAAGTCTGACTTTGTATTGCAGCGGTGGCATAGTTACTAGGGAACAAATTTCAAACCATAAATTCAAACAAGCAGCAATTGTTTACATCATTAGGCCTATTGTATACAAAACACCAAAAGTTAAATGGATTTTAAACTATTTAACAAATTAAAACATAATTTTATTTAGCAAAAAAACATTTTTGAAATAAATAACTCATTTTGTAAGGTTACGAAACATTTATTTAAAACTTAGCCTAGGCCTACTGAACAACAAAGAAATGTAAAAATAGAGTGCAAACAGCTTGATATTAACTTATAATTAAGCGTGCTAAGAATATACAATGTTTATTGGATTTTTTTAAGGCAAAAAGGTTTTGACCCAATATCAAGATTATATAGGACAAAAAGTCTTGCAATGGATCTAAGGATAGCCTACCCAATCTTGCTTGAAAAATTAACAATGCCAACAAGTTAAATTATTTTCACATGATGAGGAAGTAGGCCTAATGAGTTTTCACTTAAAAAAAGATACTGAATGTAGGATTAGATTTTCCATTATATTTATAATCTATAAACATTTTTACTTCTTCACCCTTGCTATTGTGCAGATCATTTAGTCCAACAAATATGAAAAGTGGATAGTATTGGTAGGCCTACAAATTGTGTTAATTTTACAAACTGAAAAGTGTGACTAAGTTTAGGTTTTGTTATTTTTAGGTTGGCATTCTAGGTTAGAGGGCATATAATGTAATTCCGGCGAGAATTTTGTTAACCTCTCTAACTAGGTAGGCCTAGGCTACAATAGGTACTGTAAGTAGGCCTAGTCTATTATTAAAATATAATAGGCCTAATGTAGACTACTAGCCTAGTTTCACATTTTTGGCACATAAGAAAATGAAAAGAATGCTTTTCTGGTATGATAACCACCTTTACTGAAAAAGAATTTAAAAAATTAAAAACGTAAGCCTAAGTTTACGGAACAAAATATGCACAGGCTATTCATTTCACTTTTTAGTCGTGTAATTTTAATAATAAAATAAATTTAACAAAATGAGTATCAATTTTACTCATACACAATTATATTACATAATTCATTAATGAGGTTACTTACTTAGAAGCTACACCAGCCAAGCATTGACTTCTTTGCACAAGACTTCCATCTACTTCCCTGGGAGTACTTAACACAATATTACGAGCAAGGCCGACAAAATATCTTACAAATTTAGAAGATCTAAGTATAGAAGACATTTTGCTAAAACCAAACACAACACAAATAATAATCTATATATGTGTTCTCAGGAATGTGCCGGTGATGCAAATCTAATAACTTATAACCTATCAAAAGACGAACGTGGAGTAAGATTAGCTCTTAACACAACCGAACCGAGGACCATAAGAACAACATATGATTAGTACAATATGCAATCAGATGGAGGAAAGGCAATGCCTTTACAATGTCGTCGTTTGAAAAAAAACATTTGGTATGTCTTACAAAATTGTTTTCATTGCAATAATAACAGTATTGTTACAATGCTGTACACATGCAGCATGCGACTGTAATTAATTACACAATATTTTCCAAATATTTAATTTATTTATTTAGATAAATAAAACTATACAAATAAAAGATAGTTAATGGAGGTTACATTTGAGGTCCTTTTTGAAATAGCATTTATTTAAACATTTAAACAAACAAAAAATACACATTAATATAATGATATATAAAATTAGATTTAAGAAATCAGTGCTATTAAAAAATACATTGCATGCAACGAACATTAACAAAATATAGTATGAAATGTATGAAACTTGTCCAGTATAGTTTGAATCTGTATTTGTACAACCGCTAGAGTGCACACTTATCGCAATGGTTAAATCCCAGATACCTTATAGAGCGTTTTTCTAAGTTATTATAATTAATTTAACTTTAATTATTAATACATTGAACAATTTACTAAAGTGAAATATTGTTTGTCGAATTATTTTAAGTTATAAAAATTAGTAAATTTAAAATAAATAATGTTTTAAGTTCAAACAAAAACAATCGATGTAATAATGCATATTTTTCTTTTGCAATCAAATTAACTTCGCTTTATTGACTAAACATTAAGTTAGGAATCTGATTAGATTTGTCATGCAATGACGTACTTTGCAGCTGGGAGAAGGAACGGATCAGAGTTCTAAAAGCTTTCAAAAGAAAAACTGTGTAGGTGATGCCTCAGGCCTCAGACGATAGTAAAATACGGAGATAGTAAATGATTATAACTCTGTCTCTCTTTCTTTAAACTTTAGAGGGGGAGTTCCGGAGTTGTCATAATGTTCATCTAGTGCTCCTACTACTAGCGCTATCTTTCGGTCTTATGAATGAAACTAAGTTTGCTAGCATGCGACATCTGTTTATAAGGTATCAATCTAGGGTTAAATGGCAATGGCTAGTTATTTTCAAATACGCTAGATGCCGCCTTGTGTATCTTTCAAATCGTTATTATAGACGTCTTTCAAACACTTACTTGGAATGAGATGACTTAATTTATTTAGTAAATTAATTTATAAAAATGTACATTATTTTAATTGCACTTTAAAACAATTAATCTATTGCTCTTTAACAATTAATAAATAGTTCTTTGAATGGAATCAATTTATACCAATTTGAATTTACATTATTTTAATTGCATTTTAAAACAATTAATCTATTATTGCTCTTTAACAATTAATAAATAGTTCTTTTAATGATTCCAACTATGCAAGGTATTGATTGAATAAAAAGAGGTAGATGTTCAACCCTCTATAATTCGTTTCAAGTGAAAATAATAACTATTGCACATGCAATATTTTTGCAGTGCTCTATAGTTATTTTCTTGTTAGAAATCTATAATCCACTCTTTTGTATGTATTTAGCCAGAAGTGAAAAAAGTACAATCTAAAACATATCCGATAAAAAATAATTCTATTTTTGTAAATACTTTGGAATAACATAACATAACATTTGTTAATAACCTAGTAATAAAAACATTATAGTTACATAGTTATATTTGTATTATTAGACTAAATAGTTTGTTTTCAAATCTAATATAATTATGTGTCACTATTTTATAAGGTCAGTATTTTGTTAGTCCTATCCTGGCCCTATCTTACGTTGGTGTAAGTTTGTGTAAATATTATGTAGGTAACCAAATTTTGAACTATTTATGTTTGAAGTAAATTTTTTATTAAAGTTCAGTCATGCTTCGAACAGTAGGCCGTTTTATATAAATCGGGGTTAAAATGTGATACATTTACTTCTCATAGTAACTAATTAAAACATTCCAAATACGAATTTGATAATTTATGAAAAGTCATATTTTAGTATTTCTGTGATTAACGTAAAATATAGTATATAAGTACAATATCAAATTAAAATTAACAAATTAATCAAATATAGACATAAATATAACACAAATTTCATTGTAATAAATAGGTTCGGCAAATTATAAAATACCAGATTTTAAAACAGAATTCATAAATATTTAACTATTTTGCTCATGTCAGAATGTAGCAAATTCTACGTTTGGAGAGTAAAATGAAGTTATTCAAAGATAAATATGAATATTAGGAAATTATTTGGATCAATAATAATTAATTAATTTATTGAAGAGAATAGGGCTAAAATTCTTGGAATTATCACTCAGCTAGGATTAATTCAGTTCCCTCTTATGCTTGAATCAAGAAAATTGAATATTATGCGAGGTATTTTAAGGTGCAAATACCAAGTTAAACAAATGGCATGATAAATTATAAATAAATATTTTCGTCATACTGTGAAATTTTATAGATAATGGAATCTAATCAATTTTCTAAATATTTAAACTATTTTAAATTCTTACCGCTCATATCGTAGACAGTCTGTCGCATATGACAAAGTGCATTGTAAATCCCAGAAATTGAAGAAAATAGTTCACTATTTTTATTAATATTTACAAACTTCTACTATAAATTATAGTGATTTGTGACATATTTAAAAACTTTAAAAACAAATTACATTAATTAATAGGTATTAAATAAATTACAATAATTATTAAATGAACTTAAAATACTCGCGTAGGAAGCCGTAACGGATTGAAAGTAGCTCCCGTCTACCAGTCGCCAGTGAGTAGAAGCCATCATTGTTGTGTTTTATTTTAATTAAGTCTCTCGATTCAGTCGATATGACAAAATCTGTTTCTACATGTGTTTAAACTTTGGAAGTGCTTTGTTTTTCAGAATTTCATATAAGTAGGTAAGTGCAGTATCAAAAATATTCTTTGTAAGTGTACGTCTCCTCTGGCCACTGGCCATTTATTTGTGGAGGGTAGATAGTCAGCAATCGTAGCAAATGCATCTAATCTAGCCAATCGTTATATCTGTCTAGAATGTTTACCTGAAAGACCTTACAGTTATACAAATTTAATATTATTTAGTCATTATAGAGCTTATCTTCGCTCTTATTTTAAGCTATATTTTGTTTTTGGGTCAATGACTTCTTTGTCAATGACTCTTGTCTATAAAAATGTTTAGCAAGCTTTTCCTAAAGCCATTTTTATGATAGTAAATTTTAAACTACAGTATATGCTGCAACCAGTTAGTTAAGTCCGTCTTTAAACCTTTCTATTATGGGGAAAAATTGTACCTTCACCGATATGTCACTGAATTTAAATTAGTTTGACTTTCCTCATCAACACAATATAGCTAGGCCCAGCTTATCAAGGTCTGTAATTAATTGTCAATTATAAGATAATTATATCCACATAGGTGTCTAAGAACCTGAAAATATTTTCATTTCCTTGATAAAAAAAACTTTGTGCAGCCAATGTTTGTAAAAATATAAAATATCACAGAAAACAAAGCTAAATTGCAGTATACACCACCTAACCTACAATGTCATCCTAAAAATAACAAAACATGAATACCTATACAAAATAACTTAACAGCTTCCAGTCACAGTGTTTCCAGTTCGTAAACATTTATATAGTATAGTAGGCCCTATCAATATTTATCTTTCCAAAAATGTCATTGTCTGCTATTATATCAATATCAATGGCTTATAGGTAGGCCTAATGTAATTTTGTTTAGACCTATGCAGTATTTGGAACTTAGTTTATGTTCAAGGTATTTGTTTACTTTAACTTGTCAATCAAAACTACTATAAATACACACACCTGAACTTTTTTCTTAATAAATAATATAGTATTTATACACTTCACTGATGCCGGGAAACCAATATTTAACCATCTTCAACACGTACAACATTAAAAACTTTCAAATCAAAAGTTCGTTATGGAAATTTACATTGTAAAGTGCCGACATGTTTTTCTCACCGTTCTCCCAGCATTGCCGGATTGTTCTTGTTCTATTTTATGTAAAAACGAACAGTTTAGGCAACTCAACTAAGTAAACTTAAGTTACTGTGACTAAATAGTATAGGTTAGTACCTTCAGGTTTTTTTTTATTCTGATTATATAATGTGATAGTAATGACGAAATATTATAATCATACTGTTATCGGCAACATACTGTGACTAAATAGTATAGGTTAGTAGCCTACCTTCAGGTTTTTTTTTAATTCTAATTATATAATGTGATAATAACGACGAAGTATTACATTTGACGCAGATAGTAGCCATTTTGTTAACTAAAAATGGTTTGGTTTATTCGCAAATTCATGTAGGGAATGGAATAGTAGTAGGGGGAATTTAATATCGTTTCAGTCCGTTATACACTCGGCTAATTAATTACAGAACCAATGAGATTCTGACCAGCGGTCAGCTGTTTAGTAGTACACACGTTTCAAATAGAGATTTATACACACATTATTCAGTACAATAACCTATTGTTCCATTTGGCAACGTTGATGAAATTCCATTTTAAATAAGCAGTTATACTGTAGTTTCTGTTGTTCGATGTTATTGTTTTTGTAATTTACGTTTTGTTACGTTATTTTCAAATTTTCTTGATTTGTGGATACTTTTGGGGTTAATATACAGTAGTTTAGTTTATTTAATTCTTACGTGTTTGGTGTATGTGAAGTGATTTATTTTGTTATAATTGCGTGAAATTTTGCGGAAAAGTCGAAACTTAACCTATATAATTTCAACTTTTATTTCTTTCATAACTCCTACAAATATTATTTCCCGGGAAAATTTTTGTTGTTTTTACAATCAGTTAGATGTGTTCTTTCATATTATATCAAATTCCCTTAGAAATCGATTGACAAGTTAAAGTAAATTTTTACCATGTTCAAATATTTGTTATTTTTAGGTTACCTTTGTCGGTTAGATGGCATAAATGTAATTGTATTATATTCCAAGTCTAATTGTATGAGGGGGCGCAACTTTACTATTCGACTCTCAAGGCTAACCTAGAGCTAATAGAAATGCAAAAATAATAATAAAAAAATATCTAAAAGGTTCAAACCTAACCTATTTAGTTACAGTATGTTTACCTGTATTCAACAGTAGAATGTAACAATGTCGTTGTATGCAAAAATATTAGGCTAGAGAGTCGAATAGTGCACTTACGCCAAAAGACCTAGGTACTATGTTGCTACAGTTTTTTATTTAAGCGTAAACTAAGATATATAAACTTATTTTTAAACACACATGTTATTTCTTAGCTTGGATAATTTAATCTAGGCTAATGTTCAAAATATTGTAAATTACCTCAGTTCAGTATTTATTCAAATACTTATGTAGACTTGTTAACCTACAGAAGGTTGGGATTGGGAAAATGTACACTTTCCTCACTCCAAGTAAATCATAAAAAAAAAACTTTATTGTTGACCCTGAAACACAGAGTAATACCCTCCAAGAAGAATGTGTGTGGGGATTGGCGAAATGGTGTAGCTCAAGTAACTCTGATTTACAGTTCCTATAGGGCCTACTTAGGAACTTATCTAGAAACACATGAATTCAACTTGCTCCTCGCCACCTTTTTCAACCGACTGAATAAACAACCTGTTGTAAATAATATATATAGCCTAAAAAGAAATATAGCCTAATAATAACTGGTAACTTAGGCCTAATTGAAATAATAACTGCGGAGAATTTTGCAACATCAATAAATAGTTTTAATTTAAATTTTTCCTGTTATTTTTATGGTAAAATTTTTTTTCTAGAAACTCTACCTTAGTTTAGAGAATTATTCTAGACGTGCGCTCATCTTATATTATTTCTCAAAGGTGTTTTTTTTTGTTGCTAAGCGATATCTCCCTTAGTTTTTCATCAAAATTAATTATTCAAGCATAATTTTAAAGCTTATGTTCGCCGCTATTGATAAAAAATAAACAAAGAATTTAAAATTCATGTTTTCGTTACAAAAATTGATTAAAAAACCTTTATATTATACTTTATCAACATATATATTACCTATATGGTTCCCAATGAAATGCACCATCTATTTAAGTCATGTAGTAATCTGTTTAACTAACATGGCAGCTGTTAGATTGTTTACATTCTATATGCAAGTGTAATCTATTACGCAAATCAATCAAATTAAACCAACGTGAATAAATAAACGTAATTTACTTAATTAAATCAATGTATTAAATCAGGTTTGTAAGTAGGCCTACTCCTAACTTGCGAAATATTCACACGGGTCAGCTAATAACATATAATATATCAATTTGAAGTACAAACCTTCCCATACTCCGTAAAAATGTTAAATGGGTCATGTTATTACTTTAATATGTTAAATAATACAAAACATAACTTAAATACTTTCAAACCATTGTGGGGAGTTTTATAGTCATTTCTTATAACTAAGAGCTGATTTTTTATAAGTTATAACCAGTTATAAGTTTTTAGTTGTAGCTCATGTATCACTGAGGATGACGACACTTTGTCGTTAATACACGTTTGATCATTAATCCTATGTGTGTGAGAATAAGTGTATTATTATTATTTTTAAATAATTCCTTCTCACTCGCCAAGCTCAAAGTTTATTAATAGTAAATATACTGCCTAACTAACATAGTAGTCAATTTATTAACTTAGCTTTCTTTTCTTCGATAGAAAAAAAGTATAAAAATAGGAACAGTATTGCATTAAACACACATTATAGGCCCTACGTATTTGAAAATAAGCAGTTATTTGTCCTTCTTGTAAAGTTATTAAAATGTTAGTTCAAGGCAGTTTTTGTTATTTTTTTTAGAAAAAAACCTGAGTATCATTGCCTAGTTATACGGTATTGTTAGCTAAGCGACAATATAATATACTGAACCAACTAAATACCTAACCAAACAATAACCAGGGCAGGAATACATTATGTATTGGAGGTGCGGACCAGTGAAAGAAGGTGCTTCTGAAGCTTGTTATTATAGAAAACTGCATGAATGAAAACCTTTTCATATATTTTTCCTAAAAAATATAGATTTGTTTAAGTTACACAGGGTTCTTATAGTCAGGGAACTTATACAAAAAGTTACGGAAAATAGTTTTAACTTATATCATTGGTCAGCCGATATTAAAAAACTGAGGAGCCTTTCTTTGCTCCAGCTTGCATTAATACAAGCTGTTGAAGCAGTTTTTTTTCTATGAGGACATCTCTAGCAGTATGTTAAAAGTTCTAAAAAAGTAGCCTCATATAAAAATTAAAAAATACTAAAAAGTGGCTGCTTTGAAAAAGTCCTAAAATTGAGTTGGCGAAAAGTATTAAAAAAAATTTCACCCATGTACCTTTTTTTTTAAGAGTAATTTAACAAATCAGGAATTTTTAAGCTAGGCTATCAGGGGTGATTCTAAAATTTGAGATTTTATTATAATATTCTTTATTTTAATATTCTAGTGAGCCAAGTTTGTTCTAAATCTAAACTTGAATTTTATGATTGAGTCTGTTGATTATATAATATGAATTGAGGAGTAAGTTCGGTCAAATGGACTCGGGGAATTTAAACACTAATAGTGAAAAGTGAAATCGTTGTTTCTTCTCAATATAAATTTAGCACTGTAGGCCTATTAGAAAATTATTCATATTTATTTTATTGTCACACTAAAAACTGAAGGTACGAAATTAACTTACGCCTAGCGCTTAGCAAATAATGCTTATTTTAAATTATATATATTTGTACTGGGGTAATTGCATAAATTCACATGCTTTCTTTGTTTTCCGTGGATGGGGATGTAAGGGTACCGGTACGGCTGTAGTTGAGGAGGCAAAAATGTTTGCAATTGAATTTATGTTTGTAAAATATAATGCAAATGTTGTAGTAAAAGTAATTTTTAAATATGACGTGAATTGTTCAGGGCGTTGAGGATAAGTGATTGAATAAATTGCTTACATTCTGTAGGAACCCTGCTTTAGTATTCGTTTTTTCCATAGTTCAGTTTCAAATATTGAATTGAGCTTTGAGCAATATTTTCAAGAAGATTTAAAAAATTAAATATCACAAAATTCTAAAAAAATAGTTTGATGTCTTAATAAAGCTCTTTAAAATGATTTTGAGTTCTGGTTTTTTTAAACATACAAGGGTTAGCATGGTTTATAAATATGGCAAATTTTATTGTTGTACTTTTATCTTTTTGGAAAAAATCTACTTTAACAGACAAACGAGTCATCCAAAAGGTTTCAATTTTTTCCGTTACAAAACAATGTTTGTACACCCCAGTGGTCAGATGGAATGACTAGACGCAATTTTGTTCAACACTTTACTATGCTGACTTGTAGCTTTTCTTATGTGAGAAAGATAATGGGACTATCGAGATTGAATGTCTGGTTTCTTTGACACATTGCAGGCGTGGTGTCCCATGAGTCACACACTACTTCATAATGATACAGAGTCTGTGATAAAGTGTGATAAACTTAAGAAATGATTCATACTGTATAGACATTACTTCCTCGTGTTAAGGAGTTTAAACATATGCTTAATATGAATTCTAAGAAAAGAGTCCTTATTTTAAACGCAGGCCGAGCTAGGTACGACAGCTTGTGACATATATAATCAATGACAGCTATATTTCAACTAAGTGTAGGCCTGCATATGTTCTGCGTTTCTATTCCTCAGGTTCTTTTACCAGCTGTTTTTATGGCACTCCTCGGTCGTAATGTAATAAGCCTTCTTGTACCGTACAAAGAAAATATCAGTATCGGTCGTAAAAGTTTATTATTTTGAACAAAGCGTTTTACGATGTGTCGTTATGTTTTTATCTGAGTGTACAAAACGGTTGTAGGGATATTTTTATCTATAGTTATTTTTACTCGTCAAATGCAGACACTAGGAAAACAAATCACAAGGTAAATAGTGCTGGTTTATTATAATTGCTCAGATTGGTTCACACCGTTATTATTTCTGGCTTTTTAAAACTATTGTCGCAGGTGTTGTGTTCAAATTACTTGGTCCTCCCCGTCTCATTACCAGCTTTTGTTACCCGTCTTCACCCTTGTCACAGATTAACTACTTGATTTTCTGTCTTCTATTTTCTCTCCAGTGGCAGGGTGTCTTTATAATTGTATTCTTTTAACCTAAATTATAATAAGTTTGTTTGTTTATTTACTAGCCTACGTTGCTAATAAAGCCATAATTATTTCTATTATATAGAAACATTCCTTTCAAACAAAAACTCTGGCTCTATTCATCAGGATCCAGGTCAGTGCTACTCCCATTACCCCAATTTAAGTGCCTCTGTCCTAAAAAAAAGTCTGACTACTGTGCACACAAGTCATTCCTTATGAAATGAAATACCTGAGGCCTTAACTTCTATGTCTCAGATTTACATGATTTTTTGTGTATATTAGTTATACCAACTACATATATTACAAATCTATTTTTTCCATATTTTTATTTGGGTAGTTTTATAGTATTAATTTTTACTTTCTCCACCCTATACATAGTATATGGAGAAAGTATTGCTTTCGTAAAAATGTTCGAATTTGAATTTTCAGTTGAATTATCTGTTTTGGTGCTCCCAGAACCCCAAAAAATGGTTTAGTGCAATTATCTGTGTTGGTGCTCCCTGAACCCAAAAATATTTTTAGTGGAATTTTTTGTTTTGGTGCTCCCTGAACCCAAAAAAGTGTTTTTAGAGTGGTGTCTGTCTGTCAGTCTGTCAGTATGTATACACGACCAGAGACGACACTATTGGTCCGATTTTTATAAAATTTGGTATGTAGGTACTAAACCCTAATATCTCCAGGCGTTTTTTTCATTTTTTGGAATTTTTAATTTTTAAGGGTAATTTACCCCTAAAAACCCATAAAAAATGACAAAAATGCAAATTTCTCAAAAACGGCTCTAACGATTTTGATCAAATTTTCAGTATTTATAGTGCTTAAGATGCCAAACAAAATGACACCACCCGCTTTTATCAAAACTTCGGCGTTTTATAATTATGGGGAAATGTTTAAACATAAACAAGTTTATGTTGTCAATCTAGCATCGTGGCGGCGGCCGCACGGGGTAGCACCATGGTAGCGATCACGGCCAGTAATTCAAAGGTCGCGCGATCGAATCCCGCCTAGGACAATAATTTTTTTATACGATTGACGTAGGTAGAATATTATTTTTTTGTTTTGTTCTAAAAAGTAATAAATAAAATGATTGAAAACAATATTATTTTGACTACAGTAAGTTGGGAGAAAGTTTGTGTCAGTTAACTGATACCGTTTATTTAATATTGCGGAAATAGCTGCATTTTCCATTGTTTTTGATTTAAAATAATTCTTGTAGATTTACAACCCAATGGTGCTAGAGGGATGTTTGGCACCTCATTTTTTTTATAAAGCTTATTGTGTGGACTTCATTTCATGTATGTAACATGACAACCTCATATTTTTTACTTGTTTTTAAAAATCTGAATTTTGAAAATCTCAAATACACCATCTTTGAATTTAAAC
Organism: Philaenus spumarius; assembly: GCA_018207615.1. Lineage (NCBI taxonomy): Eukaryota > Metazoa > Arthropoda > Insecta > Hemiptera > Aphrophoridae > Philaenus > Philaenus spumarius. The sequence goes on along the minus strand of JAGFPH010000388.1, from coordinate 325,600 downwards.
AAAATGTATGTTATTCCAACATATAATGGTTAAATTCATGCCAAATATCAAGGTGGATAAAAGATTGAATTATGAGTAAATAAAATCTAGGTGTTAAAGGTGTTAAATAGATGCTTTAATTCATCATAATTATCATTATTATGAGAAAGGTTACTCTTTCTTGTTACAATGATACATGAATTGTAGCAACTACTTAAAATCTAGATTATATTTTTTGTGGTCCCATATTTTCTCCACCTTTATAATGGCATGAATGTACATTAAAATAATCTAAGATGTTGTTTTTCAGAATTTAAAAATTCAAATAATTTATTTGTTTTGAGGTTGTCATGTTACATATCAAATGATAGCCCACACAATAAGCTTTAAAATGAACTATCAAACATACAGTAGAGCGTCGAAAATCCGAACTAATTGGGACCGAGGGGGGTTCGGATTATCAATTTGTTCAGATTTTTGAAAATAACCAAGAAAAAGCCATTTAGTCTAAAATATATGCTCTTTAATTGATTAAAGATGTTAAACAGTACAAACAGTAATGCAATTACAATACAGTTTGTAAGACTAACATATTATGATTTAGAATAACCTTCACGTACACAGTAGGAGTAGGGCCAATATGATTACACTTGTAACTCTCAATTCCAGTAGGCTACAGTACATAATTGAAAGGTGACTTGTACATTATAGTTAAAAAAGAAAATTTTGTTTTAAAATACTGTACAGTACACTACTGTGTGTACGGCAGACTGTTATAATGATTACGCAAAGAGAAATGAATTAACTTTTTGTATGTTTACGCTGTTTGTTTACTGCAGCAGCTTATTAGCGTGACAGTGTACTGACAGCTAGTCTGCTGTAAGGGCGTGTGAGAGCAAGTGTTAAGAAGTGTTTGAAAACAGAATGATAATAAAGTCAAACTGTGATGAAGATTTTTGTGAAATTTTTAACGACGAAATTGGAATTTGGGAAAACAAAATTTTTGCAAGGCCTCGAAACACGTTCGGATTTCTGACGTTTCGGATTATTGACGTTCGGATTATCGACGCTCTACTGTTTACATCTAGCACCATCGTTTGTAAATCTACAAGCATTTTTGTGATGTGTAACACATTGTAAAATTCAACTATTTCCGCAATTTTCAAAAATTTATATCATAACACCTACTCAAGTAAAAAAAAATAAATTTATAATGTTTTTAGGTGGTACAACTAATTTACAAAAAATCATGTAAATCCAAGACATGCAGGTCCAAAATTTATTTTTCATTGGGTGATTTGATACAGAGTTACCCTTAGGATTCAGGTTACCACTAACCTACCCTAATCCAAGTGTCTTTTGTCCAAGTAAATTATCATTTCTGTAAAAATATCAGACTATTCAAGAATCTGTTTGCATTTTCTTTGCCGGGGAGTGTAGATGGAGAGCGAACGGCATAGGGGTTTAGGTGGAGTCGTCACAGTTGTTGATGAGCAAAGGAAGCAGGGTGGCCTCTAGTATTTGGTTAAATTTGTACAATTTTCATAGTTTTTTAATGTATTTCTCAATCCTAAGTTCTGATCTAACAGCCCGTGTAATTGAGAAAACAAAGTTTATTTTAATTGTAAATAGTAGTTTATTGTTGATCACTATAAGGAACAATTAGATTTTGAAAGTTTTCATACCATAAAGAGGTACGGTATTATTTATTGATTTCTATACAGTATAATAATGTAATGTTACTTTACTTAAATGTAATTTTATATAGTTTGCTAAGCCATGTTGATTATGGTAGACAATGTTTAGATTTAAAATAAATCATTAGTATCATACAACATTCTAAATCATTATAACTTTAATCTTTTGGTGGTTAATGAAAGTCTGTTTTTTTTATTAACGGCGAAAAACAACTAAAATGTATTAGGCCTACTAAAGTAACTAACAAAACCTTAAAGACAATAAATCGTCTGCCAGTACGGCTATAACGAGACGGTCGGCGCACGCATATTGAACATAATATGTATCATAAAATTTAACTTATTGGCTCAAACTTCTACGCTTACACCTTGTCTCTGACCAAAAAACAAAAAAGTTCCTCACAGAACAACTTTTTCATGTCACAATTTAAAGTTCCATATTAAATCCTAGTTTTGGTAATTTATTTATACCTTTAAAAAAATTTTATAATTAATTTTTATACCATTATCATCCCACACTAATATTCTGTCAGTGTGTAAAAATTCAAAGGAATTAGTATGTTGTAAGTGTTTAAAACAACAGTGTATTTGAAACACGCGCATCTCAATTTTAGCGTCATCTCCGGTTTGTTTCGGCATTCTAGACGTTCCCAAGATGGCGGACTTAGGCCACGTACGTGGCAGACACTTTACATACTGTACAGGTATAGCCGATGACCCGTCTATTTTATTCCGTGGTCGATGGGTAAACACTTCATCAAAATTAAATAAATAGTTTTTGAGTTAAATTGTAATTAAAAAGTTTCATCTTTATAGAGTTGGTTCTTTGGTAAAAGACTGAATACTGTCTTTCATTAACTTACAAGAGAGCAAATACTTGAGATTGGTGAAGTTTTCTTAATCTGGTCTGGTCTCCCTGTAGTATTTATTAAAAGTAGGCTATGAATTCTTTTAAATCCTTGAGCAGAGCAAATTATTTTAGCATCACTGTATTTCAATTTCACTTGGTCATTATGGTTTTGCACGGGTCATTGCACATTGGCTGTCGAGGGGAAACAAAATCGATGAGACGCAAAACATAATTAATCTTACTCAAGTGAAGTTAGAAAATCTGTCAAGGGACTTTCAGTTCCAGGAGATACTTTTTCATCCATTTTCATTAGTAAAATGAATTAATTATCTGCAGATCAATTATTTTTCCTATGTAAGTTTTGCTCTGCAAATAGGATATCTTAGTTTGTTTTACACTAAGTTAGTGTCTACATCATCCAGATTAGCATATAGCCCAAAATGGAGTATGTTTCAATTCTGATTAGGGTGTACCTTAAAAAAAAAACTCAACCGTTTAAGGATCGCTCGTTTATCTTTGTATAAGGGGAAATTGAGATATTTTTTGCACATGTGAAGCGACACAACACGTTTTTTATACCCATTTGAAATAAATAGGACAGTGAAAATTGGTGATGTGAGACTAATTCAGTAATTGACAGTTTCTTGTGTCAATCCAGCGCATCTTCTAACAATCAATTAAATTTGATTAGGCCTGCATACTGTTTGTTTTTTAAATTTTTTATCTGTACAGTAGGATCTCGGTAATCCGGCCCTATATGGGGATTAGTAAGGCCGGATTACCGAAAATGCCGGATTAGTGAAAGTGAATAAAAAAATTAAGAAATTTAACAATAAACTACATTTTTATTGCTTACGAAAACTATGACAATATTCGTTTTAACTATGTACTGTGTAAAGAAATTTCGTTAATTATTATGAAAAATAAACTGTGATATGAAACAGAAAGGTTCAGTACAGTATGTATTTTAATCGATGAACAAAGTCACTAAATATGCAAAATGAAAATTCAATACCTACTGTACACTTTACATTTACTTAAACAACAGCAAAACGGTTTGTAATGCTTTTCTGCTTCTTTGCATTAAAGGAAATATTTTATTTTATTTTTTCCGCTTACACACTTCCTCAGAAAGGGATATTTAATTAAATTACAAGTGAAAAAACATAGAACAAGACCGGGAGTTGAACCCGGGACCTTCACGTTTCCCAATATGTCGGAAGCTGAAACTCCGTTTTCTTCCGCCCAAGTTATTGCAGTTGCGTAGGCACAGAGCGCCGAGTCCTTGTTTACTGTGTGAGCGGCAGCCGTACTTCTCACAACTCGGCCTTCACTTAACTCACTCGCAACAATCAAAATGTAATCCACTTCCCGTAGCAGACGCCGACGTCCAACTGTACTATTGTTGTGGAGACTCACGTCTAGACATATTTTAGAAATTTCTAGAAATTATGTTTAGAAATTTACTGACTAATCGGCGGAAACACAGCGCCGGATTACTGGACGTGCCGGAGTATTGAACGGCCGGATTATAGAGACTGCACTGTATTAGATTCATGTAAAAGTTGCATTCCCAAGGCTTTCTCATGTCTGAATTTTTAAATCATTAGACTATGTATATCATGTTTTAAAAAGCCTACCATGTCTTCTATTCTAGCTCGCACTCTTTCAGTCAACTGTCATCCAATACAATTTTGTGGATTTTCTGGCATGGTCACCTCATTTGGTACCGATCAATGCGATTTTTGTCTTGGCAGTTTGTACTGCCTTGTTTAAACTTTGCCACCCGATATTTTATCGTTGTAACCGAAAGAGCAGACTCCCCCAGAGTAGAATCTAGCTTGGCTTTGATATTGGGTGGACTGAGACCTTTCAAATAAAAATATTGTATCACATGTCAATAAATTTTGTTCCTGTTTACAAATTCTCCGAGAGCGTTCGCTATTGATGGCTGTCAAACAAATACTAAACGGCGAATCGTCTTTAAACTTTGTACTTAAGCTTTATAAGGTCGGCACATTAAATCTTAGCAATTGCTTTCAAACAACCGCCATCTATACATCAGGTCGAGTATTTCTGGGACCACTGTCGTATTATAAGTTGATTAGGCTATGAGAAAAGAAAGTTTTCCGTAGAATTGACAATATTGAATTCAAAATAAAGGTAAAATGTTGAATTTAATAATACAAGATGAAATATATTCAACTGAAAAACTATATTTAGAAATGTTAATGTCTTTAATTTATTTCAGACTTAATAAAAGACAAGTTTTATAAAAATGGATGCCGATGAAGCGGAATCGTCCAGCTCTGGAGGACCGATGTCATCATTGAATAGTCTGTTTTCATTCACAAGTCCTGCTGTGAAAAAACTGTTAGGTTGGAAACAAGGAGATGAAGAAGAAAAGTGGGCTGAGAAAGCGGTCGACGCTTTGGTAAAGAAACTCAAGAAAACTAAAGGTGCCATAGAAGATCTAGAGCGTGCGTTAAGTTGCCCTGGACAGCCGAGCAAGTGTGTGACGATTCCGAGGAGTCTTGACGGACGTTTGCAGGTAAAAACGGGTTAATAATAATCATTTAATTTTTTTCCAGAACACTAACCTAACTAACTCTAATTTAACCCAGTCTCACCTAATCTAATACTTCTTTGTTGCCATGTATGTAATTTTTGTGTTCGTATTGTGATTAAAATGTGTGAATCTTTTACAATTGCAGAGAGTTTATTGAACAGATTAACAAGTTGTGTGTGCACTTTGGTTTTCCTTGCTTGCCTAACAAATGCTAGTTAAGGTCTATATAAGTGCTAGAATAATTCATACGGAAACTGTGTTCAAGCATGGGTTTGTTTTGAATGACGTTTGTTGTGATACATTAAATTAAAATTATACAGGTGGTTTTCACAAGTCAATCGATGAATTGTTTTTGTTTACTGTTATAATTTAAAAATACTACAACTTTTGTAAGCCTTGCTCGCTAACTACGCCCTGTAAGGTTTTTGTAAAGTTATGGTGTTTTCAAGGTGTTTTGAATTGTAATATTTTAAAGTTTTGGGGGCTCCACCAGATCCTTCTTACGGATCAAATTTTAGCTTGGCATGTGGGCTAACGACAAATTAATCTAGGTTGAAATAATTACAGAGCTTGTCACAATATTGTTTGATATATTCTTAAAATTTTCAAATAATTTCTACAGTAAATAATTCAATAAAATGCAAATTATAAAACAATTACAAGTTGAAATTTGAGTTGGCCATTCTCAAATAAAACATACATTAACAGAACAAATTTATAATGTTAATTCCTTAATAGTTAGTAGAAAATGTAACAACTATTCCAAATTCCAACACCATTAGTCCTATCTTGAATCTACTCCTTTTCAACAGTGATATCTAAATGAATACTTTAAAACATTTGTAATTTAACTCGTTATTAATGTTTTATAAATTTCATAGTAACTCTTTAAATTGGATTGAAATATAAATTACCTTCTGGTTTCTCAGCTAGATTATTTACAAACCTACCTAATGATATCCGAACCAATTCTAATTGCTTTTGAGGTGCTTTAATCAAACCCTCTATCAGCTAATTCTTATTGAAGAGGTCCCTACTCCTAATACATTTCTTCACCCACAAAATGACACTTATAATTATTACAATATAAACTAGAATATGATTTCGTTTGATAATTCTACTAACCCTCGAGATCTGTTTTACATTAATGATTGGTTTAAAACTACTTACATAATTTGGCTCTCTCACTTTCCACACACTAGGCACTTATGGACTTATTTATTTTCACTAAACACTGAACTTGATTTAATTGATTTGAACGCATTCTTTTGGTAATTTTACGTTGGTGAATTCATGGTTGTAATTCTAATAAATTCATAACTTCTTTTGGATAATTTCGCACTCAAATAATGGTTCTGTTTGATGATGAAATGATGATGATAAGATTCTACTAATGTATTTTGAAATGTGTGCTCCCGGTCTTCCTCATTTGAAGGTTTCTTTTAGACAGACCACGTTTTTTCCTCCAAATCTCCCACCTCTTTATTTCACGATTTTCGTATTCTTCTCTGATTGGATAATTTGAAATATGTATTGTTCTGATTGGCTTTAGATCTTAACATATTTTGCAGTATTTTTTTGCTGCGTACCTGCATTTGTTGTTCACAAGGAATAACGCATAGCTGTGTATTTGTGTCCTAAGTAATTCAAGCTGGTATATCCGTTACAAACTTCCTGTTGAAATAATATCTATCGCAGCTATCTGGATTGTTCGAATCGTTCTTTACTGAGATTTATTTATGTAATTATTTTATTTATTTTTTAAAAATTATTATTAATAATTTTCTTAGTAAGTTCTTATTAGTTACCAACAACCTTGACAGCCCACAAACATATTTTATAATTTGCTTTTAATAAAGTTGTAGAATTAATCATACCTAAGCTTGGTGAATAATATTAAATATCTAAATCAAATAATTACGTTTGAGGTTAATATTAGAACTACATATAACTAATAATTATTTTGTTGTATTAAATCAGCTGTAAATGGAAATATTTTAGTAGTAAACAGTAAATAACAGTAGATATTGTTAGAATATTTTTTTCTACATTTGTCATTATTTATCTACATAGAAGAGGCTTTGTCATATCTGACATGGAATTAAAGTAGAGCAAAATCTACTGAAGATAAATATATAAATTTGAACATACAGTAAGGCGGTGGGAACCTGATAGTCCGGCATACATCAGAAATTATTTTTAGAAAAAAATGACCAAATCCTGTTTCTATATTCAGGGGTTTTAGCGCTCAACAGCAGATAGTAGTCGGAAACGTTCGGGAGAATTCGTAACCATTTGGTGCTACTGCGGCCTTGGCCGTGACCTGATGCTACTCACTTTGTCTGCCATCTTTGCTTTTTGTCAGTCACAGTACGATATGCCCACCCGTGTAGCTTTAAACTTCTGTACTTTACGTTTTTAACTATTTTACTGATTGTCATGTAGTTTTGTGTGTAGCTTTGTAAATACTGGTATTGTAAATATTTTTTTTCTAAACCGAACAAAAGTGCTTAGAAAGAAAAGCATACCACATTGGCAAAAATAGACATAAATGTACTAAAATGTTAATACAGTAAGAAACTATGTACTGTAACCCTTTGTCAGTAACCCTTTCCCCCGGATTCATAATTGGCACCAAGTGCCTCATACCAGACCTCTTAAATTGCCGTATTAAATCATGTACGTATCCACTATAGTTATTACAGTAAGACCTCGATAATCCGGAACGCTCGGGGATCCGGTGAATGTCGGATTATCGAGGTCTTCCTTTAAAATGGTTTAAACAAGGAATAAACGGTTCTAGTTTAGAACAGCTTGACCACAGGTTTTAATAGAATTACACTATATATAACTTTTTCTTATATATATAATGAAATTAGACACTTCACTGATCGCGGGAAATCAATTATAAATATTCTAAAACAAATATAACATAACAAATTAACAAACCAAAAATCGCTTATGGGATTTAACACAGACAATGAACAGACATTTTAATACGCGATAGGAACAGGGTTGCCAGATGGGTTGCAATTAGATTTAAGTGGGTTTATCAGTGCCTCCTATATTGCCTAAAATTAGAACCTACAATATTATAACTATACTGTTATCGGTAACATATTGGGACTAAACAGTATAGGTCAGTACCTCTAGTTTTTTTTTT
>JAGFPH010000388.1:301544-317332 GCA_018207615.1 Philaenus spumarius | reverse complement strand
ACATATTGTGACTAAACAGTATAGGTCAGTACCTCTAGTTTTTTTTTATTCTAATTATATAATGAGATTATAACGACGAAATATTATAATTATACTGTTATCGGTAACATACTGTGACTAAACAGTATAGGTCAGTACCTCTAGTTTTTTTTTAATTCTAATTACATAATGTGATAATAACGACGAAATATTATAATTATACTGTTGCGTCATCTTTTCCTATTACATATGTTCAATGTGGCAACGTTGGCAATCAGAAATGATAAGTTTCTTCTTTTATACTGGTATTCAATGTAATTTCTTAACGACAATTGTTATTGTTTTTAAACTAAAAGTTTTGGAAAGTTATGTAAATATCTACATATATTTTCGTGATTTCTTTCATCAATTTTGTTTAGTGAAGTTATTATTGATATTTCTTGGTGTATTAAGTGATTTGTTTCTTTTATTTAGTGTTAAAATATAAAAAAAATACTGAAGTTAACCTCTATATTTTCTACTTTAATTTCTCTCATAATTTCTATAATTTTTATTTCCCGCGGATATTTTCCATGTTTTTATAATCAGTTTAACGTGTTCTTTCATAATATGAAGAAATTTTAAAAAAACCTCTGGTCAAGCTGTTCTAAATTTTTACCGAATAAACTATAAATAAACATGTAAATTACCCGTTGAAACTACGTAATAATAACTGCGTAGAGAGATTGTCGCTAACTAATGGGCCTCAGGTAGGGACGGCTCCATTCCCCTTTGTTGTTGGCTTCCGTTAGTCAGTACGTGGTGGGGGTTTGCTATTTTTACTCCAGCCTGTCACCAATTCTTCGAACCCTTTTCATTTCCAAACCGTGCAAAGCAGTTTTAAATCGAACAACCGAAGAAATTCAATGTATATTTTTCTAAAGACTTCAATTTGTTCAAATAATCTTCATTAAATGGAATATGTTCAACAAAATATTGTCACTCAGCAAAGTGTTAAACGGCCCCTTTAACCGGGAACGTTTTTAAAGAACGACGAGAGAAATCGGTTCGATTATTAGGAGAAATGTTGATTGAAAAGTTTGTTTTGGATGAGTTTATTGAACAGTAGATTTTTACACACTGTTTTTGACGGATACGGAGCCAACAGACAGTGTAGACTGGGCCTAAAGCACTCAATAATTACAAAAACTGCCGTTTTTAATGATAGCCAATTTTCAAGATGATATTTGCCGAACTATCGGGTCTGCCGGACTATCGAGTGCCGGATTATCGAGGTCTTACTGTATTAAAAAGTTTTGGCTCTGTAAAATTTAATCTATCTGACCATTTTACTGAAATAATGATGAGAAGAGCATGGCTTTTATGTGGTATCACTGTCTTCACGGCAGGCCCACAAGAATGACCAGATGTGGTTCACTTTTCTGGGACTTTGTTGGCCCCGGACTGACGACCGGGCAAGGAGGGTTAAGACGTCTTTATGTGGCCACAATGTTCCCCTCAAAAACTGTCCATTCTTCATTCCTTCTGATCCAAAGAAGGTACGATGCGCTTAAAGCTCCATGTGACATTCATTAGATGGTAATCCACGGGTACCAACTTCCACTAGAAACAACTGAGGGCAAAAACCTTTCATTCTTGCAGCTGTTTCTAACTCATAGTATTTGTTCTTTTTCATTAAATGCTGCTGAGGTATATTAGTTTCCCAGGGTACCGTGAGTTCAACCATGATGAGCTGTTTTGCTCTGATAGAGTAGGCAGTGATGTCTGGACATTTTTCAGATACAGCTATCACTTCAGGGAATTTATAATGCCGATTGCCATAGTCTGTCAAAATCTTCCAGTCAGCCGCTTTTTTGATAGAAGAGGGAGTTGTCAGTTTCACACTCGCAGTCTTTGAACGATATCCTTCCTTCACAAACTTAATATGGGATTAGTTGATATCTTTTTTTGCTATGGCTATACCCACGCTTAGGGCTTCTCTTACCACACCAAGCTAATAATAGTATTATGTTTATTATTATGTCTTTTAGCTAAACCTTTTAGCCGGTTGTGAAACATCACCTAGGCCTATTTCTCCTTCTTCTTCTTCTGATTTATCCAGTTCCACTTCAAAATCACTTGCACCTGAACTGTAACTTTCACTAGAATCGTAATTTAAATCAGAATCGTAACTTTCTCCTAGTATTTCTTCAATTTCACTTTCATTCACAACGTTCTATCGCACTGCCATGTTTTGCATGACTCTAGGTTGACAAAAGTTGTGTTACAGATGATTCTAAACACAGATAAGGACCCTATATACAATCTGAAACAGTTGAAATAAATTTCAAATGGCATACAACATACTGTAAAATGTTGTCTGAAGTTAGTTTTAACCCTTAACGGGCGGCTAGCGCCTTTAGACGCGGCACAACCCAATCTCTGCCTTCAAACGCAAATACACTAACACATGCTTAGACAATTCCATAGTTCGCGAAACTTCCAATAGAGCGCAGAGAGATGTTCTTTGAGTATGTTTAGACCAAATAAAAAATATAAGCAAAGTCTGTGACGTTTTATCGGTCTGTGTTCTGTCGACAGAGCAAAATAGTCTACTATCGCAAGCGTTCTCAGTGCGGCTTACGCCTATAGACGCATCTGTTTCACTCAGCTGTCCCTTGTTTGTTTGTTTGATAGCTGATTGATATTCATTCCGAAGTTTTAAGTTTTGTATAAGTTTTTTTTTTTTTTTTTAGTTTAGTAGGCCTACATAATTGTTTTATTTTTAGACAACAATAAGTATTGCTTTTATAAATTTAGTTTTTGAATAATTGTAAATTCTGGTAAGTTTATATTGAATTTTTTTAAATTCTTAAATAATATTTAAAACAAGTTTAAAATTAGTTGAGTATTTTTTGTGTACACTTTTTAACCCTAAGAATCAAAATTTAAAAAGAACATTGAGAAATAAATATATTTTTTTAACTCTAAATGAGCGGTAGCCCATATTTTAGCTTAACGCTTTAAGGGTTAAAATATTCCAATAGATGGCGAAGTTATTAATATGCATTTGAAGTATTACTACGGAATACGGTGGAAAGGGTCAAGGATTCTATATCTATGTCTGTAAATAAATACATTAACATCCATGTAAATAATAAATACAGTTTTTTTTACTTTCTCCACCCTATACGTAGTATATGGAGAAAGTATTGTTTTCGTAAAAATGTTCGAATTTGAATTTTCAGTTGAATTATCTGTTTTGGTGCTCCCAGAACCCCAAAAAATTGTTTAGTGCAATTATCTGTGTTGGTGCTCCCTGAACCCAAAAATATTTTCAGTGGAATTTTTTGTTTTGGTGCTCCCTGAACCCAAAAAAGTGTTTTTAGAGTGGTGTCTGTCTGTATGTATACACGACCAGAGAGGACACTATTGGTCCGATTTTCATGAAATTTGGTATGTAGGTACTAAACCCTAATATCTCCAGGCGTTTTTTTATTTTTTTTGAATTTTTAAGGGTAATTTACCCGTAAAAACCCATAAAAAACGACAAAAATGCAAATTTCTCAAAAACGGTTCTAACGATTTTGATAAAATTTTCAGTATTTATAGTGCTTAAGATGCCAAACAAAATGACACCACCCGCTTTTATCAAAACTTCGGTGTTTTATAATTATGGTCAAATGTTTAAAAATAAACAAGTTTGTGTTGTCAATTTAGCATCGCGGCAGCGGCCGCACGGGGTAGCACCACGGTAGCGAGCACGGCCAGTAATACAAAGGTCGCGCGATCGAATCCCACCTGGGACAATAATTTTTTTATACGATTGACGTAGGTAGAATATTATTTTTTTTGTTTTGTTCTAAAAAGTAGTAAATAAAATATTAAAAACAATATTATTTTGACTACAGTAAGTTGGGAGAAAGTTTTTGTCAGTTAACTGATACCGTTTATTAATGTACGTAATGTACATACATACTTTTATTTATGAATTTATGAGGTCATGCATGCATACTAAGAAAGGATTTTGCAAAATTTTGGTTTTAAATTGTAAAAACGGCAAAAGTCAGTTTCTTTACTCCCATCTCTAAAGGTTGGGTTAAGTGTAAGAGAAGACCTGATGGCCTAAACAAAGACTATCTATCTCTAAACAGATAAAACAGCTGATTCTGATGAAAAGCTTAGCAACACAATTTTAGGTTAGGTCTGAACCAACACACGTTTCTTGAATGCATTTATTACGGTAGCATACAACTTAGAAAATTTAGAATCAGTCAGATATTCTTTACAACCAACATCGTTTTTAGGTTAGGTTAATATAATATAAATAAGGATTACCTTATGTGAGAGTACTACAGGAAAATATTGGGCAATATACGGTAGAAATTAAGAATACATATCTGGTACTGAAAGAGTTAATGTTGGATGTTTCAGGTTTCCCACAGAAAAGGTCTTCCTCATGTTATTTACTGCCGAGTATGGAGATGGCCGGACTTGCAATCCCATCACGAACTGAAAGCATTGGAACACTGTCAATATCCATTCTCAGCCAAACAGAAAGACGTCTGCATAAATCCTTATCATTATAAACGTGTTGAAAGTCCAGGTTAGTAGAAATCTGAAGGAGTGAGGTTTAAATTTTAGCACACTTTTAGTTGTTATGTAAAAACTCAAATGGTTTTAATAAGGGCTTTACAGTTTGTATTCAAATGACTTAAGGAAATAATTAAGAGGTCATTTTAAAACAAAACTTATAAAGTTTTTTTTGTCATACAATTCTTTTGGTTCAAGATACTGTATGTCGGACATTGGAACGTTCCTTGCAATAGTATAAATTTAGGAATATTGAATTTATTAATATAAATCAAAATGATTTACTAACTTCAACTTTTGTTGGGTATATTCGGCTAAAGAGGTGGTACTTAGTATGGTGAAATAAGGTGTAAAAATAAGAAGTTGGGAAATTGTTTAAAAATAATATTTTAAGATATTTATTATAATAGATATATTTAATGAAGACAATATATACATATCACAAACATGATATTTTTTAATGATGCAATTTCTTAGAGAGCACGAAATAAAAATATAATTTTCTACATAACAGCGGGTGAATTTTATTTACACTTTTAAACAAAACTTTCCCTGTGTTCATTATATGTTTTAAATGAAGTAAACTATAGTAGAGCGTCGATAATCCAAACGTCAATAATCCGAAACGTCAAAAATCCGAACGCGTTCTGAGGCAGCCCCTGCAAAAATTTCGTTTACGTAAATTCCAATTATTGAGTCGTTAAAAATTTCACAAAAATCTTCATCGCAGTCTGACATCATTATCTACTTTTAAACACTTCTTAATACCGGCTCTCACACGCCGTCACAGCAGACTGGCTGTCAGTATTTTCACTGTCACGCTAATAAGCTGCTTTAGCGCCAGCAGTAAACATACAGAAAGTTCATTCATTTCTCTTTGTGTAATCATTATAACAGTGTGTCGTACATACAGTATTTTTTTAAATTTTTTTGTTTGTGTTAACTACAATGTACAAGTGAACTTTTAATTATGTACTGTACTGTAATTGAAAGTTACATGTGTAATCATGTGGGCCCTACAGTGTACGTGCAGGTTCTTCTAAATCATAATATGTAAGTAGTCTTACATACTGTATTGCAATTACATTACCTCTTTTACTGTTTAACCACTTTAATCGATTAAAGGGCATATATTTTACCCTAAATGGCTTTTTCTTGGTTGTTTTAAAAAATCCGAACAAATTGATAATCCGAACCCCCCTCGGTCCCAATTAGTTTGGATTTTCGACGCTCTACTGTACAATTTTCGAAGTTGCTGTTATACCGCTATGTGATCCAAGTTCAATATTGATAAAATCAAGGATAATCTTTTTAAATTGTTTTCCCCTTTTGCTGCACTTCCTCTTCTGAGGTCTCGAGGTGTAGTCTGTAGGCCAAAAGAGTACTTGAATAGTGAGGACTAGTCAATGAAAAAATGCAGTGTTGTTCAAGCCAACTTTAAACATTATTTATTGAAGAAATAACATGTGAAAGAAAAAAAAACACATAAAAATAACAACCTATACAGTTATACAAAAGTAATTCTCAAAAATGTACCCTTATTTTGAGGAAAAAAATGTAGGTTATTTTTTAGGAGAGAGCAACAATTAAGATTTATGATTTTACATACCAGCTGGTCGATGTTTTACTTTACACATAATAAAGAATGACAAATTCTTACAACCCACTGTTGAAAGTTTATTACAAGTTAATAAATTGCTCACTCATAAATACACATGCCATGCTTGTGTAGACGATTCTTCATTCATAAATATATCTAAGTAAATCCTTGATCACTTGAATCGCTGAAGTGCTAGACATTTTTAACTCACTTTTATAATTTACAAACGATAGATGTTGAATATATGTGATTCCATCCCAACTTGGATGGGGACCATTTGTAGATGCGACCATTCAGCTCGACGGTCAAGCGTAGGAGAAAGAAGAAGCCTCACTCTATCTGAGTTGCCAAAAGACAAATATGAATACTTGATTTCATCGTCCTTCACATAACACTCTTATAAATTATTCTACTTTGATCTATGGGCATGTAATGTCACTGTCTATCTATTGGCAAGTAATGTCACTGTTTATCTATTTGTCCATCTCGCTGTCTTTTATCTATGATCTAATGATTTGTCTATGTTTTTATACTAAGCTCTCTTTCAAAATTAAACCTTATGGGTTATGTTTACCGGATATTATTGGCTCTCTCAAAACGTAAGGAATATTGTTTTGAATTGAAGAAATATTTCTTTTCATAAACTGAAGATGTACAATATTTTGTATTACATTTATGTGAGTATTTTTGTTTTTAATGTATAACCGTTACTTCTTTAAGCGCCTGATCGATGATTAAAAAAATTGAAACTATTTCCTTTCACAAATTGTAAATGTTACAACACATAAATCCTAAAGCAAAATTTTGTGCAATATATAGTTTTAGGTTTGACAAAGAAAGTTTACAAATCTTTACTTGTTTTTAATTTGAAACAAGGTTAAAACATTATACTTGAAACAAATGTTAAGGTAATACAATTTCAAGAAATAAACTAAAAATATATGCATGAAGACAAATTAGTATAACAATGCACATTATTGTATCTTAAATTTTATTCCCCAGTTTAGTGAGGCCGGAAAAGAGGAATTAACATTTGATCGTTGATTAGAACTGCCAAAGAATCACGAAAGCATTGCACAACTGTGCGTGGTCATTATTTATTAATTTTACTTCAGTTTTGTAAACACATCTAATTTATGATTTGTCAATTTATGAATTTTTTAACTATATTTAGGGTTAAATATTAGGGTGGGCCGAAAAAACACTTTTTTTTATTTCGGAGTTGTAATAGCGCGGAAACGTTGCGAAATATATAGACAAAAAGAATGTAAAAAAAATTATCAAAATCGGTTAACATCTTCCGGTTGCGCATAGGCCCTAAAGTTTCACAAAATATGATAAAAACTTCATTTTTGCGATATTTTTAAAAAAATTTGAATTTGATGTTTTTATAATGTAATAGTTTACAACGTCTTCAAATAGAGCCTAAAAACATTGCGTTTTAATTTGGTTTAGATCAGTTGATATCTTTCAGTCGCGCATAGTGCCTAAAATTTGCCAAAATATAGAAAATTTCACATTTTACGAGTTTTTTTTATATTTTTAATATCTTTAATTGAACATAAGAATATCGTGTTTTATTATGGTGTGAATAAATTAACAACTTCCGGTCGCGCAATGAACCCAATGCTATAGAAAAACAGTAGATAAAAAAAGATAGTTAGGCCTATAAAATGATGGGTGGTAACAGTAACAATGAGAATGGTACTTTTTGTCTTGCTCTATATTTAAAAAGCTTACATATTATTTTATTTGCAGTATAGTTTTTAACAATAAACTTATTTTTATACAAAATAAAAACAGAGTTCTGAATAAATAAATAGTTCACGTTAGTTGAACCTGACCATTAGTACTGATTTTTATTTTGTAGCCGAAGGTACTTTGCAGACTGATTTGCTGGTGAAGTTAGGCATGGATGATCTAGACAGCAGAGTGGTTCTTATACAATCCGTCTCGAGATTCAGCTCTACAAACTTTTCCTGAAGCTTTCGTAACGAGTTTTACACAGCATTCATAAGCCTGCGTGTGAACTGGGATCCTGGGAATTGCTTGAAAGTAATGTTCCAGTCAGGGATTGAGTCACTGTCAATGTGCGATTTGATCTCGTCGTCACTGATTTCTGCCAACAAGGGGGAGAAGATAATTCAAAGTTGATCATTTCTGAGTATTCTTGCGCATTGAAGTTGATTTTTGGTGGCGTAAATCTTCTTACTGTTTTCCTTCTTGCATCTATCTGCCTTGCCTTCAGAATTCTTCGAAGTCCGAGCTCTCTAATGTGTTTCTTGTCATCTTGAGTCATGGATAAAAGTGTTCTGGGTGGGCAAAAAACCCATTCCGTTCGATCACAGGGTCGACAACATCAGGCAAAGGTTTTGGGCGTTTCGGCAAATACCTGGTAGATTGTATTGCTTGGTAAACAAGTTTCGGGCCGTCTGTGAAGTGCTTACTTCTTTTAATAGTAAACCACATTGTCTTGTGTGATTTCAACGTAAACAAAACTAGGTCTTGAAGTTCAGGTGAGGGGCTTCCTTTACTTATGTACAATCTGAGAGTTCTATTTGCTTTTGTCAACCACCTCGAAAGTGATAAATGCCCAGGATCTCGTACAGCTAAATCTTCTTTACAGGCTCCTGATTTCATTGCCTTTGAAATATCAAGTAATTATTGTTGATCTTTGCTAAGCACGTTTCTGTCTATCTCTGCGATCTGACAGTCAATACTCTGGAAGGTAACCACCGGCAGTTTTTGGCATTCAACTAACTTTTCACCGATTGGCCCTTTAGAAGTACTAGGCCCCATTGTCTTGCCATCCAGGTGCTCAAACATGTGGCGGAATGGCAACTCATTGAAATGGAGAAGGCAAATTGCCCATTGTACAGGTTTCCAAAATAAAGTTCAATTCGGCGAACCAGACCAGTTTCCAACCGGTATTGACAGCAGTACCATTACATCCGATGACAATTAGATTTTCAAGAGAAATAACGTAAGGTAATAAGACTATATAAATATCACGTAAGGTAATAGAAATATCAGACAGGTGAGAAATTACAGACTTGACAATATCTTCAGAGTTTACAGAATAGGGAGTAAAGTGGCCAACATAGAGTGAGCCGGGTTCTTGAATCAGCGAGTAATGCGCTTCCTTAATAATTCTACGAAACCTTTTTGAATGAGCTTGCTCTATCACACACATGTTGTCCTTCTTCCATCTAAATAGAGACCTAACAGTGGAAGTGTGTCTGATTTACTACACAATTCAGCCTTAACATTTAGTTTTTCCCTTCTTATTTTGTTCTTATCTATAAAATTGGAGGAATCTGAATCAGTAGCAATACCAAAATCGTGTAGAGTGGAGGGGAACGCTAAGATCATTTGACCCATCCAGCCGAGTGACGTTGTACGGCTTGCTGCCCACCCTTTGTGCACGAGAGTTTCTAAACCGTTGACAGAGTTTTGGAACTTGACAGATTTTTTTCTACCCCATTACCAGTTTGTGTGAAAAAATACTACGGCTATTACATTTAAATACTAATTATTTATCAAAAATAAAAAATGCCTATAAATGTAACTTTTTCATTATTTTGGCAAATTTTGAGGCTTATGCGCGACCGGAAGATATTAACTGATCTAAAAAAAGTTAAAACACAATGTTTTTAGGCTCTATTTGAAGACGTTACAAACTATTACATTACAAAAACATCAAATTCAAAAATTATAAAAATAATCACAAAAATTTAGGTTTTTCATAGTTTGTCAATCTTTAGAGCCTATGCACGACTGGAAGATATCAACCGATTTTGATCATTTTTTAGTCTTTTCTTTTGTCTACATAATACGCAACTTTTCCGCGCTATTTACAACTTCGAAATAAAAAAAAGTGTTTTTTCGGCCCACCCTATTAAGTATATGTAACTCAAGTACATGTAGATTTAAGCTATGGTACCCAAATGAATTGCTAAACGAACAATGAAAATCCAACTTTAATTTCTCTTGATTTTAAAAGGTTTCATTAGAATTAACATACATAAGAGCTAGTATATTTAAAGACTAACATTAGTTGAGACAACTCTATGAAGAAAAAGAGTCTTATTTGGCTCTACAATATCTTAACATCTAAACATTTTTGTACATTATTTACAGATTCCAGTTTATATCGATGAAAAACATGTTGTCCAAACAACGTAGTGCTGGAACTTTCACAAAAAATATTTAATTATAAATGTATTAAACTTTTGAAATTGCTACAAGTATAATACAATAATTATGTTGACAGTACTACCTCCAGTATTGGTACCCAGGCACAGCGAGTTCGCTCCAGGACATTCTCTATTGCCATTTCAACAAATCGCTGAAACTTCAATGCCACACAACATCTCTTACTCTTCAAGTGGGTTCAGCACAAACACTGGACCAAACTCTCCTCTGAGTAGTGTAAGCAGTGTACCATCACCGGCCAACTCTAATCCTCACAGTCCGTATTCTGCTAACGGTTTACCTGGTAAGTTTTAACATTGTGAAATGGACGTTTAGTTGGGAAATTAATTAAATCTTTCAAACATTAATACAAAATGTTTATTGGAAATTATCGCGTTTTAGTTGATTGTCCCTTTTTGAACATATTAAATGTGACTGAATTTCCTTGAAAACTTGTGTTTGCACAAATAGAAAATAAAATATTAAACATTTTTATTAAAATAACTAAATTGCTCTGCAAAGCAGACAAGGTGGTTTGTTTCATTTCTAATGCGTATGATTTTGAGTCTACTATGCAATTATGTTGACTTGAGTTACAGTTGGTGATGTATATTGACAAAAGACGGCCAAATAACGGATACAGATGCATGGAGTTCTGAGAAAATAGATAAGTTCCTGAGCTAAATCAGAATGCGATGATGAATGGGTTTCTAGAAATGGGTTAGTCAAATGAGAGGGTGAACTGTATACGTTAATTCCCTATCGGATGGTGTAACTGTAAAAACAATCGGATGAAGGATAATAGCTAAGTTAAGAGGTAATGACAACAAATGTCCATACAATATTGTAGTATTTACTGTGTTGGTATAGGATGCCGGGTTGAACAAACCAATTAGTACACATAACTTAACTGTTATCCTTCATCCGATTGTTTTGACAGTTACACCATCCGATAGGGAATCAAAAGGGCTACAAAAAAGGTGTCTTGACATTTTTCGTTAAAATGTACGGTTTTAGAGTAATTTAGGTTTATAATTTTCAAACAGCCGCCATTTTGAAACGCATGATTGGATTTAATCGTTTATTTTTTTTGAGGTATATCATTGACAGCTTAAACTTCATGCCAAGTTTGAACTCAATCAGTCAAACCGTTCTCTAGATATGAATTATTTTGTACAAAAAACAAAATGGCGGATATCTGGAAAACGAAGCGTTTTCGGACCTATGTTTATAGGAACTTTTTTCATTATTTTCACCAGTAGAACACGTCCTGCAATTCTTTCAGTTTCTTCCTGATACACCCTGTATATAGTTAAACTTAGTTATAGCGTCAACAAAGGGACCGAACGAATGTTGACGCTATGTCCGAGTGACGTTATAAAGCTACCAACGGGAAATCGTATTTTTGTTAGTTTGAGTGAAAGGACAAACAACAGTATTACTATTATTAACAGCATTATTCATGACGTTTATTAAAAAGAAAAACACTATACTTTTCTTTTAATGTACAGTAGGGTCCCGGTAGTTCGAGCTAATTGGAGCTAAGGTCACCTACAATTATTATTATACATTAGGTAACATTTTTAAGTGTAAAGTTTTAATGAGTAAACAATTAGGTTTAACATTTAAATACATGTTCTGTGTACTATTAACAAACTAGCATTTTTCTGTAATGTAACAAACACTAAAATTACAGTACAGTAAAACCCCGGTTAGCCGAACTCGGGTCAACCGAAACTCGGGTTATCCGAAACGCCTCTGAAAATCGGAAATCCAAAAATAATAGCCCTATTGTATGTATAATATTTAATTTTTGTTTTTTTAATCAAAATTAGAACCTTTTTCTACAACTTAAACATCTATTAGAAGTAAGTAGCGGCTTTAAAAAAATGTGCCAATGTCAAACATTAAATTCAATTTTCGCAGAACTCGAAAAATGTTAAAAGTTCTCCTTTCTTTTGATGTCGGGGCTGCCTATTTTCTCCCTCCTCAGAATCAAACTGCGAAATAAACAAACTACATATTTCTTTTCACACGTTTATTTATGCGGACAGAGTAGCTGAAACTTTATTTTTAACTTTTTACATACAAAAATTAGGTTGAAAATGTGGGAAAATGCAATCTCCGGATGGTCCCGTCAAAGTCGGTAGAGAGGGGTTCCACTATAGCAATACTGAAACCTCAGTATAACGAACCTCAATAATTCTTTACGCTGAGGTTCCACCGTACTCGGGTAATGTACTAAAATACGTCTGCTTTCTTTTTTTCACGTGGATAGTGATGTAAGGAGTACAGTTATGGAGGAAGAGGAAAAAATATTTTCAATAGAATATATGTTTCTAAAATGTATAACGTTAGGCTTTATAATAGTAAAATAAAAATTGTAAATAAACTTGTTAAAAAAAAGAATAAAGTCGAGAAATTTCCAAATAAAAATATTAAAAAATTGTTCAAATTAATAAAAAGATTATATGTGAATTATTCTTTGCTTAACACTTACTTTATTATTTAATTTTAATGAAAAACACTCTTTAGCTTTGAAACGTCTGTCAATCTTCCACATATAATTCCATCTATGCATCATATCTTTTAATTATGCATATCGTATTTTACACAAAACATCTTTTATTCTGATTTGATTTGCCGGGGTGTGTTTCGTTACTGTAAAAGTACTCCCTACATGGACAATTGTGGGAACCAATGAAATTCAAAGCATCGTGACGAATAACTAAACTCTTTACTCGCTCATTGTCAAAATATCTTTACACAAGAAAAATTTACCCATAACACATGAGTTACAAAACATAATTTTACAATTTACAACATACAACTTAAAATTTTATAAAAAATGAGACGCAATTTTAGTTTAGAATAGGCCTATGTGAAAAAATTGAATTTAAAAATCAGAGAGAAAGTTATTACCTTCTATGGCCATTAACATTTATAAAATAGTTTAAAAAGTTCAACATACACCTAGGTTTTCTATGATATTTAACGATACTTGCATTACACAAGAAGTTCTTCGAAGCGTTGATCCAATCACATGGTCACAAGTTGTTAAATTACGAATCCTCCAAAAATATTCGCTGGATTACAACGATAAAGCGTAATGTATACAATACACTAATAAGCGTTTACATCAGAACACAATTCACCACTCTCTCCTCAAACAATCCTTCAATTTTTTAATGAAGTGACAAATCACATAACGCCGGCTATGTTAACATTACTCCATCTTGAAAGTAATTGGGCACGTCCACGACCTTCGTAAATCGTCATGGTTGCTTACCATCACCGCCATCTAGATCAAGTTTGTTTTCTATATCACTATAGACGCTTGTGTTATTTTTTTTTTTTTTATCAAGTGATATAGTTCTTTTGGTAAATTGTTTCTTTTTAAATATTTTACAAATTTTTATTATGTGACTTTGACATTTTATTTTAGATGTTTTTCAATATGCACTGTTATTTTTATCAATGTTCAATTTTCACACATGTATATAACGCACTTTTGTTTACCAATGTTTTTTCCTATCCATTAAAATTTAAGTCTGCTCTTTTAATTTTATATATTATAGTCTGCATATATTTTTATCTTTACACTTTCAAGTTATTAAAATTTATTTGTTTTGCGTATTTGATTTATTCATATATGTATATACAATTCATTAAATTTTGATTACTAGATCTTGCGTCTCTTTTGTTACTAGACCCATCATTCTTTGTTTAGACATTATAGTAATTTACTTGTTTCATCATAATCTTCTATCACACGGATTGTATATGTCACAAATGTAATGCAAATGTTGTAGTAAAGTAATTTCAAAATATTGGCGTGAGTTGATGAAAGTAGTTGAGAAAAATCTGGGAGATGATTACCAAAATTCTGAACGAACCCTGATTGAGAAATTTACACCTTAAAAGAGAAAAATGCAACCGAGAAATGTATTGTATTCTTGACAGCATGATCGGGACAATATTGAGATAAGTTTCTCGTTACAACTGGTTGATCTTTATGCAGCAACATATCAAAGTTAACACGTAAACGGTAGTTTGTAGGCTTTAGAGCTCCTGCAAACGATAAGGATAGAGTTTTAAAACCTTGCACACTCCTAAATATTAGTATGATTGTGTTTAAAATATTTAAACAAAATCGTGTTGTGAATTTTACTACACTGAATCTGATTTCTGTATCCAGTCAAAATCTATCGAACGCTATCGTGTAATCTCACTACGTAGGGATGAAAAACGTATTTAGATTAAAGTTGAATACTCTAGCGTAGATTACCATCTATTGTGTTCTTTCAGGAACACCTCCCCCAGCTTACAGTCCAACAGAAGAAAGTCAACACGCACCTTCACCTGCAAACTACGATAGGCCAAACGATAATAGAGATCAAGTGATGGACACAGGTTCAGTACCCGAAGTAGCTCCTGTCTCTTACCAGGTAATACCATGAACATTATGTATGAACAGAAAATCTCGTTTTCCGCCAGATTGTTACTCATAACATTCGAACAAGGTTTTGAGGTTTACTTCACATCTATACTCATAGGCATAAATAACATTTTAAATAAAATATTAGATACGAAAAATATTTTACCCCCTACGCAAATAATCTAAATGCAATTGTTTCTATTTACTATATTACTTAAGTTAAGCATAATGTGTGCCAAGTTTAAGGTCTCTAGCAAAAGTGCACACATTATTATTTATTTTTAAGGATAGTTTCCTATTTCACTCCTTAGACTCAAGTTATCGAAATGCAAATGGGGTTTATTTCTTATATATCACCAAAGAACAATAATTCCCGATTTTCAGCTCTCTCCTATGTAGGAAGTTAGTGGAATTTACATTAAATTTATTGTGAAATGGTAGTTAACTATTTTTAACCGCTTATATGGTAGTCACTGCAACTATATAACATTCTTAGAATAAATATAACAATTATTCACTCTCTAGCTTCAATGGGGAAAAAATAATAAATACTTATTGTTTTACAGGTTGGTCAAGTAGTTTTTCAGCCTATTTATGACAATTAAACAACATCAATTTTTATAGATACAGAATACCAAATTAATTTAGTAGCCTATCATTTTATTTTTAAAATATCGTAGGATGTTTCTGTACCCTTAAAAAAAATAAAAAAATAGTAGCACTGTTGTCTCTCTTGTTAGCTGTATAAATTGGCTGATAAGGTCTACTGTTTAGTGCTAAAGTAAAAAAATACACCTGAAACCAATTGCGAACATCTACTATGTGTTTGGAATAAAGGTAGGCTGTTACAGTATTATGTACTATTTCTAGAACCGGTATTGAGGAAATTGTTTATTATTGCTAATAGTTAGGCTAGAGGTGTCAGTTGTCTGTTGAACTTGCCTTCAAGTTGTAAATGCACTTTGGTTTTCCTTGCTTGCTTAACAAATGCTAGTTAAGGTCTAT
>JAGFPH010000388.1:274213-301534 GCA_018207615.1 Philaenus spumarius | reverse complement strand
GTTACAATGTTTCTTTATTTAGTGTGTTGTATTTTATTTATTATAATTACAGTTATACTTGGTTATAGCGTCAACGAAGGGACCGAACGAATGTTGACACTACATCTGAGTGACGTTTTAAAGATGTACCAACAGGAAATCATATTTGTTTACCTTGAGTGAAAGGACAAACGATACAGTATTACTATTATTGGCAACATAATTCATGACGTTTATTAAAAAGACAAACTCTATACTTTTCTTTTAATGTACAGTAGGCTAGCGATAATTTGAGCTAATTAGAGCTGAGGTCACCTATAATTATAAATTAGGTAACATTGGTTAATGTTAGGAATGGGTCGATTCTCGATACCACCGATACTTTAGCTTTGGTATCGGTATCGAGAATCGACAGCCGAAACTCGATACCGATTACCGATACCAAGAGATACTCAGTTGTCAGAACTGCCCGTTCTCGTATAGACTCCGTGAATGTAATCTCCGGTATTTGCAATCGCATTCTCTGTATTTTAACTCAATTCAGCATTTAACAATAAATATCAGTAGGGAAAATGTAAAACATTATTAATTTTATGTAAGTAGACATTTTCCCCAGTAAAATGTTTTAGGCAATTGTTTCCTTTCTTAAGTAAACGCTTCTTGTTTTATTTTTATTCATGCGTAGGCTGTTATTTGTACACAAGAAGTCTAGAGTAGGCTCAAGGTCAAACACTTATTCATTCGTTTGTTATCGTGTCTATAGAATTAGTGTGTCTACTGTGAAGAAAAATAACACATTTTATAGATCGGTAACAAAAGTATTCAAACTTTAAAGTAATAATTTTATTTGTTTGAATTCGGGTAAAACTTGTTGGGACTTATGTTACCCATGATTTATGATTTTTATGGGAGTCCCGACGGAATTCCTTTGTTTTACTTTTTATTTAGAGATGGGTCGGTTCCATTTTTTTTCGGTTCCCGGTTCTAGAGTCAAATCGGTTCTATTTATTATTCAAGGAATTTAACAAGAATTTAAGAGTAAAGTATAAGATTTAATTTGAATACTGAAATGATTAAGTATGTTATGTACAGATAATTAAATACAAGTATTCAGCTAAGTTAAATTACAGACAAAAGTCCATAACTCTAAACGTCTATTATAAAATATTGCCACACTTTCGATGCTATTGCTGAAAAGACTAGCTTACTCCGGTTAAGTTTCCACATATCCTCAACTAACTAAACTTAATCAAATTAATATGTTAATTCAGTATAGTGTCGATTATCCGAAATCGGAAATGTACTGTAAATAAATTAGTACATTTCAGTACAGCAGGTCGTGCACGTAATTCCGAATTTAAAGGTTTTTACTCGCATAATCAGCCGAGTTGTAGACTTCAGGGAGTTTGGGCGCTCAACGGAACAGCGGCCGCTGTTGAGTCAGCCGAGCGCTTGGCCGCCCTTCGTAAGTGAGTAGGACTACACAATTTAATTACCCGAACAAATCGACGCTCTACTATTAACTAATGCGGTAACTAAAACAAAAATATATAAATTTAATAAAAAAAATTAATAAAACACTGCACTAAAACTGAATACTGTATTTACACACAGCGTTATTAACTTGATATTACAGTACTTTGTTCTAACAAGTTGTTCAGACTTCAGCGGGACTAAACTGACGCCGTCGAATCAAATTTTCGATGATTGAAGTTCCGATTATTTCTGAACTTATCCGGATTGAACGTTCAGAAACAAAACATATGATATTCCCAGTAACGCAATCCTAGTCAGTCGTAAAAAATTATTATTCCGAATAATTAAAAACTTGTTTTATTTTAAATTGCAACGCATTCTACTATTTCGTTACTGAAACTCTCACGTGTTTTTCATTGGACTAGGTTAATTGTATTTTCTTATGCGGACATTCCATTGTTTTCGGGAGTAGGTTTTTTCACGGACATACGCTGTTGTATATTAAATTGCGTTTGAATGCCGCGTTTTATAAAATTAGCGCTAATAATATTCGGACGACGTACTCTTTTGCGGACATTCGTCATTTTATTTTTAATAACATTTCACCAATGGTAGGTAGTTCATAAAATTGGTACTAATTATATTCGGGCATCGATTTTTAGCGGGCATTTACTGTGGTACTTAAATTATTTTGAACGCCTGCGTTTTTTGAAATTAGCGCTAATGATATTCGGACGTCGTATTCTTTGCGGACATTCGTCTATTTATAAAAATAATTTTCGCTGTTTTTTTTTTTTTAGGAATTGGTATCGAGAATCGATTTTTCAAAGTATCGGTATCGAGAATCGAAAAATCTGGTATCGACACATCCCTAGTTAATGTGTAAAGTTTTAATGAGTAAATACATGTAATGTGTATTAAAACATTAACTTACTGTATTAAAAACATGCGATATTTTTTAATTTTTCACATTTGGGGGGGGGGGGGGGGGCAACTGTCTGATCACAACAACTATGTAAATGTCTCGCCAGGCTATACGATTGAGTCTCGCCGCGCTTTTGTATTTATTGTCCGAACACTTTCCCTGCAAGGTCATTGGTTTAGTTATACACACACAGCACACAACTGACAATGCATAGCGTGGGGATTGATTCATTAGCCAAGCCTGTTAAAACCCAGTTCAACTGTATTGTGATTAGTGAATTGTAGGACGTTCCTCTATAATATTATAAAGCTTACAAAAACTAATTTTTTTATTTAAATTTCCAAAAAAGTTTGCAGTCATTTTTAGAAATTGATCACTTTTACAATTTTCCTAAAAACGTTTTTTAGTGTCATGTAATCAACCTTTTTTTGCTACATTTTGTATATTTTAAATTTGACAACAACTTTGTTTTTGTATTTTCCCAAAAGCCCTATACTTTTGAAATTTTAACAAAAAAATAACTTTCTCGTTTGGAACTCGACCAAATATAGAAACATTTTCAAAAATATCTGCACAGCAATGTTCTTTTTACTTTTCTGAACAAGAAAATATATAATAATGTACAATTTACTTGAGTGATGATATCTATAAGGCTTGATGATTTTATATCTGATGATAATATGCGCTTGCGCACATAGTAAAAAAGACCCTACCAGTTGAGTGTTTTCTCAGTACCGGATATACTAAATTTATTGTTTCTGTTACTATTTTCATAACAAAATATATGCTTTAAAAGCCCCAGTTCGTTGTATTTGCTAAAACACTGCAATATTCAAAGATTTTTACCTAGTTCATTTTCTATTTTGTCTGGAGTGACTGGACTCAATGTGTTTCTGTTACAGGGGTACATCTGTATTACGTAGGCGGAGAAGTCTATGCAGAATGCCTCTCGGACAGTGCTATCTTTGTACAATCACGAAATTGCAACCACCATCACGGTTTCCATCCTAGTACAGTATGCAAGATCCCTCCTGGATGCTCTCTCAAGATCTTCAACAATCAGGAGTTTGCCCAGCTGCTGTCGCAGTCGGTCAACCATGGGTTTGAAGCTGTATACGAACTCACAAAGATGTGCACGATACGGTGAGTTCATATACAATCTAACTATGGGCCGCTATACACTACACATGCATTGCACGCCGTGCAAGCACGACGTGCCAAAACCGGACGAAACCTGCCAGTGTGTGGAGGTCTCCGTGCCAAGCACGCCGTGCCAATCTGCTAGTGTGTGGGCCAGTCACGCGCCACGTGCTGAGAGCGAAACGTCTTTTGGGGTTATATTTCGTTCGGTAGCGGCAAAAACTCTAAAATTTTTACCATGAGTGCTGATACACAAGTTTTTCTACCACGTCTAGACTGAATTTTCAGTGTGTGGCGCACGGCGTGCCATTGCACGGCGTGCAATGCATGTGTAGTGTATGGGCCGCTTAACAGCTGTCACTATAGTTAATAGATGGCGCCTTTCATTGGAATCGTATGAAAGTTTTTTTAATCGATTTATTCAACGAAAACATAAATTTTAAGCTCATTTTTATCAATAGCGATGAACATAAGGTTTAAAATGATGTTTAAAAATCATTAATTTTGATGACGAATTAAGGGAGATATGACGTTGCCACAAAGAAAACACCTTTGAGACATAAAACATAATTATGATAGCACAAAACTTAACCTAAAAGTTGGGAACATATTCTTAAATAGTTCCCATAGTTGTTCAAGTTATTACAACCGTTGGACAAAATCAGCTGTTATATGTTAATGAATAAATCAAACAATATAACCTTGCGCTTGCGCTGTACCATTTTGTTACTCACGAACGGACCTCTCTTTTATAGCAGTTGATTATTTTAGAGAAAAGTACATATTTTATAGTTATGAAAAACTTCTGTTATTTCTAATTAAAATTATAAGTGGTTTTTTAAGTTATAGATTTAATCATGTTAGACTTTATCACCACATAATGACTAGGACTCTTCCTGGTACGTTAAATTTATGTATTTTCTTTTCCTTGAAGGTTTATTTTTTTTTTCAAACAATAATCGCACACTTAATGAAATATTTTATGTCCTAGAATGTCATTTGTGAAAGGTTGGGGAGCAGAATACCACCGTCAAGATGTAACAAGTACGCCCTGCTGGATCGAAGTCCATCTTCACGGACCACTTCAGTGGTTGGACAAAGTGTTAACGCAGATGGGTTCTCCGCACAATCCCATCTCTTCAGTCTCCTGAGCTATACCAAAGTCGCACTGACAATGTAGATATAGTCTGAATGTTGGGACGAACAACGGGAATGCACTTTCTCAAAATATTTTCACACAATGTCTTCTCTATGTTTATTTTTCATAGATGCGGCCTTACAAATACAGGCTAAGTTTTTTTCTTTTAGCGTAGAGATTTTATGTATTTAGCTAGGTTTTTTTCTTGTTGATGTGAAACTAAGCAAGTTTGTAAGATCGTACGTGCGTATAGTTTTAAATGATATTTTTACGATGTCAGGAAGGAAACCGAGCAGAGGATTGGATGTGTAATATTCAATTACCTAATGTAGGTTTTTGTATGGTCATATTTATATAGAATCAAACAATTTAGTAAAAGACAGAAAACCTCTTCGGTTCTAAATATTTATCGAGCTTTATTTAAGCAACACTCAATAAACGCACCTCTTAATTATCAATTTTTACAATCTTAATCCATTGAGAACAAGCGAGGACTGTACAATCCCTTTTGTGCATGACTGTAGCCTCCAGTTGGGTTTTACTATGTAGTTCTAATAGCTTCACTTCCAAGCATGTGCATAAAACTCTCAAGTGTCAAGAACAGCTGATCCTATTGTACAAACTATTTGTTTAAAGTATGAATGGTCAGACAAATTGAATTAAGAAATTCTGTGAAGGTAACAAATATTTTGAAGCAAAAATAATAAACATTATGGATTCACTGCGAGTTTATTGTTATATTATTAATTTATAGTGCTTGAGCTCAAAATGAGTCGTTGACTGTTTGCTTTGCAATATTCTTAACAATGTTTTCT
The DNA here is from genome assembly GCA_018207615.1 of Philaenus spumarius. Lineage (NCBI taxonomy): Eukaryota > Metazoa > Arthropoda > Insecta > Hemiptera > Aphrophoridae > Philaenus > Philaenus spumarius. The sequence goes on along the minus strand of JAGFPH010000388.1, from coordinate 296,061 downwards.
CTGTTGTGAATTTTTATGATACTAGTTGTGCTCGTCAGCAGTTCCACAAATTTTTCCAAAACAATCGGTCAACAATTCAACCTTAATGCAAGTATTAGTTTCGGCATTACATTTCAATTTTCGGATATGTTCAAAAGCCTATAAAATAGTTTTGTATTTCTGATTTCACTAAATTAAAAGTTGTCTTTGTCGGAAACAAACTCTTTTAACCTTTATAATTGTGAGTATTTTTTCCTAACCACCACCATTTAAACCTTTGTGCTCAAAAGGGTTTTTTTCTCTCAAGTCGGACGGCCAACACTGTTGGTTGCATAGTCCCGTCCCACAGTCAGCTCAAAAATTGTACTTGACATGATATCCTCTCAGGACTGCTGGCCATGGTTGTCACTCCGTCAGATCGACCGCCATAGTATAAATAAGGCAAAACATTTTTTTTACTGACAGTGTGTGGTTTTTACTTAAACACTTTTGAAACTTTTGCATTTTCTAATTTCTCCCCTGTACCGTCAGATTTATCAAGAAAACAGAATAAATCATTAGATATATATTGAAAATATATAACTGCACTTAAAGCACACATAACGACTAGTCCAGAATAGCGCGTGGAATAAAGCGAATATTTCAAAGCATTCCAATCTATAAAACATAAACTTCATTTTGTTTAATGTTTCTCCACAAGGTTTCACCACCAAGCAGAGAGAATACAATTTACGTAAAATCTAAATAAAGTATAATCTGAAGGTGAAATCATTATCAGCCAGCTGTGCTGGCTATCCGAGCTGTGAGGACAATGTAATCTACAACTCCGTGTTGATGTGGAAATGGCAGTGGCCACCAGTGCTGGCCTTCCGAGTGGAGAGGGTTAGAGCTTATAAAACATTGGTTAAATTTATGACTTAAAATACAGACATGGTTGGGTTTTGGAAAACATAGCCAAGTGTAAAAACGTTTTGTAAAGATATATTTTTAACCAGAATATATATAAAGCATATTTTCCAACTTAGTATATTTAGAATCAGTTAATTGTTCTTAACAGCCAACAGCCTTGATAGGTTATGTTAAAAAATAAAAGCAAATACAAACAAAATCATCAACGAAAAAGACTTACTGTATTGTAATTCAAATATCTCTTGTTACATATTATAGATAAAACATCTGATTCGGAACAAATGTTGACACAATTTTAGGTTAGGCCTCTACTGAACCGGAACATGTTTCTTGAATGCGTTTATATTCATTACTATAGAAACCAACTTGGCAAATTTAGAATCGGTTAATAATTATTCTCCACTGCCAACAGCTGTTTTAGGTTAGATTAACAAAAATCATCAACAAAATATGCTTACTGTAACAAACATCTGTTGTTATATATTACAGATAATTCGAATCAAAAGTTAAACAATTTCTGGTTAGGCCTATAATACTCAACCAGCACATGTTTCTTGAATGCATTATATATGTACCAGTCGGTTAGGTAATGATTAGACAAAAATCTACTTAACTGAATAAAGTATAACATTTCTCCTATTTATATTAAATACACCATCACATTCTCTCAGGAACCACAACGCCAAGACACTCTTATAAAAACTCGTACCAAATAGCTTATTCTACATTTTTTAGATTCATTCCAAATTGAAATAGTCCCATCCGATTTACAACAGAACGCACTGCTTTTCTGGCAAACGCACTGCAGAAATGGCTGTGTTTAAAAAAGGGAATTCAATTGCTGACTCGGTTGTTAGCGTTTTGTACCAAAAATCATTTTGATGCACAGGATCAGCACTTTGTTTGTAAGAAAAATAAATAGTTTCTAATTTCTCTCGCGAGGCAGAGCCTCTTAAATAAAGTTGGCATGTTTAAGTTTGTGTGATCTGTGTTATAACACATCAGAAACTACATAGATTTTTTAGATAGATGTATAAATGCTTTTTCTAAAATAAACTAAGCTTTAAACTTATAGTTTGAAGACAAATATGAATATTGTCTTAAGACACATTAACGGTTAGCATTCTTGTTTAGTTTCGCATCTGTTTTTAAATTGGACAACAAATTTTGCCATAAAGAATTATTTTGAACAACTGAGGTTTGGGACGTTGGAAATATATAAATTACAGTTTTGAAAATGGTTTCCTCCCATTGCTGGAATTGACCAAGTTTCTCTTATATTGAATTTGATAAATTCTGAAAAACTAATCCAACACTCAGGACGTAATTTTTGTTTTTATTGCTCGCTACGTTTATAGTCATATCAAAGGAAATATTTCATTTCTGAAAAATTATTTCCTTTATTGTGTATTATAAAATGTAAATATCACGAAAAAAGGGTTTGTTCCAAAAATGTAACTTATTTTATTTATTGAGCAAAATTGAAGCCTAGCTAAATAAACTGGACATATCTCAACATTCTCTCTTTGTTAATAATTTGTGTGAGAAAGCAGCCATTTTGTAAAATGTTCTATTAATTTCAAATAGAAAGTACATAGTTTTAATTCTTCTAAGTTTTTACTAGTTATTGTTAAAAACACAAATTGTTCTCGTCGAATCAATTCGAGAAATGTATATATTTTCCTTTTCTTTTACTACTTATTTATAAATACCTTTTTTTAAATCAAAATATTTAGTTATATCTATTTTTTTAATTTGTATACATTATATTTATTGTGAATATTGACAGAAGAGAATTTATTTATAAGACTAAATATCTATTTCGTCTTTTCGATTAACTGTGCTACCAAAGATTAAAATACAGTTTGCACAGATGAAAACAAGCAAAAAAAAAATATTTTGAGAAAGTGTGCCAACAGGTTTTCTTTCAAAGCAAAGTTTAAATTTGTTTTGCCTTACTGTTGTGCCTTTCTACGTGAAGTGAACGCAAGTTGCCTTTTTGCTGTACCTTTCCTTTAGCTTACGGAAATAGTATTGTGATATACAGTAAAAATAGATTTTTTGAACATACAAGTTTCTGTTTAATGTGTAGGTTTTTTGAAAATTTTAAGGCGGCGCCAAATTGGAAAATACAAAGCCCAAAAAGAAGAGCTTTATTGTCTGTTGTCTGTGAATACATAAGCAAATCAATAAAAGATTTGAACAGATTGTACAACCTTTTTATATATACGGTTCACAAATATGTCAATTATAGTCTACTGGGGCGGACATAAATTGCTGCGTAAAGAACTATTTGAGAAACACTAGAAGTGCAGACAGATTGCACGGCCACCCTTTGCTGTTTATACACAAGGAAATCTAAGTATACCCTGACATTATTATTAAGGAAATGACAAAAAACACTCGTTTTATTAGTAATTTTTAACGAAACAAATACAAGGCTAAAAGCATGCAAGTATCGTGTAGAAAAATCTCCATTATCTAAAATCTGTAGGAAATTTGTATTAAAAATGCAAACTTAAATGTCCAAATTGCTTCAGTGATACTTTCATAATTTGAACCTAAAGTTGATAACAAAACTGTATAGCCAATTTAAATACATTTGTCAGTGTCCTTGTATTCAGTGCCTTTTGCCATCTTGATTTGACTAGAACCTCTGCGAAAGGCAACGATCAGACTGCCACTCCGCCTCCATCTTCATTAGTCTAACCGGCATAAAATGAAGACATTAAGGGGAACAATTGACGAGAATCTGTATATACAGGGATTCCAAACATTTCTGTATTAGTTTTTTCACTGCAAGCTAATGCAAAGTTGTCCGCCCAACTTTGTGTAAAGTAAGTTCTTGGGTGAATTCAGAGTATCTCGCCTAAGCAAATGCTACACATTCGCAGATAGTGTTCAGCCAATCGCCCCCACCCCAGAACTGAGCTGACAGTAATCCTCTTTATCCCAGTTTTATTGAGAAGACATCTCACTGAGTTGTGACTTTTATTCGATCTTGTTATCAGCCTTTTTTCTATTTTGAGGGTGAAAAGTGCATTTTGGTAAAAAATATCAAGAGAGCAAAGTTGTAGAGCATAAAATCTTTTTACAAACTGTATTTTTACATTTTTTCCCTTCGGATTCCACATAGTTTCACCGCAAATTTTTTTTTGCAAAAAACCTAAGAGGTTATCATCGCTTTTCACTGCTAAAGGGTGCGAAAGAAATGCATATATTACTCAAAAACCACACCTTTTTAGAACTGCGGGAGGTGAAAAATATAGACAACCTAAATACTTCACTTTTTACAAGTCTCATACCTTTGGAAAAAATTTTCCTAATTTGAAGGGTTTTTCTATTAATACGTAAAAGAAAGTGTGTTTCCATCAACATTTATGTCTATATAGGCCAATTTGAAGCCGTGTTTTCATCTAAATCTGTCTTATGGTTTTAAATTATTTAAATTAACACTGTAGGTTTGATAATGTGCTTAAATGAAAGAAATTGATTACCGGAGGCTACAGTAATAAAAACAATTTAATGTGACATTAATTTTGTTTATAAAAATGTACAAATAAAAATCCTTGATTGAAATTTTTTTTAAATGTCACTAATATTCAAAATAAAACATACGTTGGTGTTATAAACTTACACATGATTATAAACATCATTCATTTTCTTTAGCGGTAATTTTGTAAGTCATGGATTCACCTCGGACAATCAAAGTACAAGGCTCTGCTCCAGCAAAAGACAAAGCACCTCAGCGACTCCAGCACTTCACCCTAAAACATTAGCCTATTCAAATAGTGGAGTTTCCTGCAGCTGAGCGCTTTGACATGGCCTCATTTAAAACCATTTTAATAAATCTATCTTTTTTAATTGCGTTGTGAGAAAAAACCTCAACATTCTTTATGAAATTGTGTAAGGGACATAACTCAAACTTGGAACTTAATGTAAATTAAATAACAAATGCGGGTGTGTATTGCAATTGTGGTGAAAACGAGACTTTGAAACAATTTTTATAATAAAAAATGAACGAAATAAATTGTTTTAAGTTGAACATTGCTCTTATGGGTAAAATTCCAAGGTGGCCACCAATACAGCTGTCCCTTAACTGTATGTTCCTAACGAATACATGCTCAATTATACTTTATTTCAGTTAAAATTACGAATACCTTTGTTTAATTTCTAAAATATGTATTTTTGACTACATATACTACAACCTGTTTGTCTATTTTTACTGTATACAATCCCACGAAACGCCCATTGCTCATCCCAATATTGTAAACTATTTGAACTATGTGATATTTAGGAAAGACTTACAAACTGTGCCGTGTGTTGTGTGTTTTATATTTTGGATCTGAGTGCTATAGCATTACGACAGAGTTTTGTCTCTTCTACTTTATAACAGTTTCTCTTGTGTGCATATTTAATTGCACGAAAACAACATTATGAAATGTATTTAAAGACTACTGTGAAGATTGTCATTCCATAAACATATTATAGTGTCTGTCATTGCCATTTTGAAAGTGGACAAAATATTAAAAGTTGTGTGTTTTTTTTATGATGTTTTGTTTTATTATAATCAACCCGTTCTGTTTTTATGTATATTGAAGGTCTGTGTGTTTGGGGCGAATAATACCACTACATGGTGGCCTTTTCTAGCCTCTACTTTCCACTGAACCTGTCTATCCTCTTTGCAAGCCTCATGCAGAATGTCCTCACCTAATGTCATATACAACCATACCCTTCACAGGAACCTACAAAGTGCATCGATCTCAGTCAGGTAGTCGCTTCTTGCTCAATATTGCTAATGAATATTTAGAACATAATACCTAATGATGTCCACACATCTTTCCTAACTATCAAGAGTATTGGTACACACGTTGGTTGTCTACGTCGCTCAAACGAGTTCGTTAGCAAAAAAATCCAACAACCTGAGTACGTTTTTTGACTGGAGGAGTGATCTTAAAAATCTCTTTTTAAGAATTTCCTTACGAGATCGCTTGATTCCCCCAAAATCGATCAAAGCATAAAATACCATAAAAGTAACTGGCTGAAGGGCAAACTCGCAAAGCAAGTTTTTCCGCTGTGAGTGGAACGAAGGAGTGCATGAGTCGAAGCTGGAGGCTTGGATGCAAACAAATTCTACTAATTTATTTCGTAATCAAGGCAACTATTCAGCGCTTTCATGAGTAGATCAATTTCCCAAATAGTTGGTTGAAACACTAAAACTTGTAGGCCTAAACTTAGTTTTGGAGATTCGCTCAACTCACATCAGCGGTTCAGCTGCGTGGTCGAATTATATTTCTGATTGAAGTTGTAAACATAACTCCAAAGTATAATCTTTGCTAAGTTTTGTGAAAGTATTACAGATGATGGGTGAAATCAGCTGTTATGTTGTTAACTCACGGACGTACACTCGCTTTTATAGGAGTTGATTTTTGTCATGTTTTTCCAACTTCTTAATCACTGACTCCTAAAACCTATTAATACACATAAAACAAGGTAACATGAAAAATAAAATCTCTTGACTAATTAAATGTAAAAAAGTGAATTTAAAATTTTGCGATGTATTTTGAAGACATTTTCTCAAAAGTATTAAAATAATATTCCATTAATAGAAAATTTCCCACTGAACATTTATATTTGTTCTTGACGTTAATAAAAAAGGGTATTATAATTTTTAAAATATTGCTTTTACATAAGACTACTCAGGCCCCGATTTAGGGTAAGCTTCACCCTGGGCAAAACCTTTTGTAGCCGCCCCCCTCCCACAAAACATTACTGGAATATTTGTGATTTCTTAATAGTATTGTTGGGTTACCCCATTAATGGTGGGCTGATACCATATACTGTTGTAAAAATAACGTATAGGTATTAACCTGAAGCTATCGTAGTTAATCTGAGCCAACTGACTGTATCAATCACTTACTGTAGGCCTATATATTGCTTAGTAAATTGATATGGGATGAATTGCAATTACTTGCTATCTCAGGTCATTTCCAATGGGATAGTAGCCTAAGTCACACCATAAATTCAAAAACCTAACTACAAAATAAATATACACTCTTGACATTCTTTACAATCGATGCACCAAATACACTTGCAATTTTTCTTTTTCTCTTCTATTGCCTCTTTATACGTGCAGTATTCATTTCGTGCTGCATGAACAAGCCCTTTTTAAATTATTTATTCCTCCAATAGAAAATATTGTGTCATATACACACCTTCGTCAATAACTCACCTTGCATATTTTCGATTATGCATTCTGAGTTAATGGAGAAGTCACGTTCCACATTGACATTCCCATGGGATAGTGTGGCAATCAGTTTCCAAAACCAACAGTAAGTTTGACCGTTGGTTATCAGCCAACACTTTGTACCAAAAACTGTCAATTCGCTCTTCTCTTGAGAATTTTTTCTTCTGTGCAACCACATTGGGCAGTCTACACAATGACTCAAATTCTCTCAGGACTTTGTTTACATTTGAACTTGAGACCCAGTTGCTCTCCAATAAAATGGTTAGCAAAAGCTCCATTTGTTTTTTTTCCACTTTCAGATTTTCAGCAACTTTGGGATTAAGGCAAGAAATAGCCTTAGTTAATTTAAACCGAAGGGGAGACTGGTCAAACATTTTCTTTACAAATTTTATAAGGGCCTTTCTGCAATTGATCTTTGAATTGTAATACCTTCAGTTCTTTAATATTGCTGCTGTTCCCACAAGCTTTTTTAATTGTATTTTTTTGTAGCAATACCAACATTTACATTTTTGGAAGTTAATAAAAGTTTTTCTACCGTTTCAAAATTAGTTATGTATGAAAATCATTCATAACTTTAGGTTCAACTATTCTATCTAATTGATTTCTTATTTGGGAAGTAAGGTCACTGTACAAAAAAAATGCCAAGGGAGAGTCACTTTGAACCTGCCCTAGGAATGGTTCTACATCAGAAGCTAGGCCTTTAAAACATTCTAATTTGGTTGGAAGAAGAGGGTCTTTAATATTATCAGCTACTATTTGAAAGCTGTGGGTATTTAAAGTTTTTTTAACTTCCCGCTACCAATAAAGGGAAGTTTTTAATTTCGGTTCGATTTTCGAAATTCGAGTTTTCATTAAATCTCCACGTTTTGAGGTCCCAGGAAGCCAATCTGACTATTCCCGCCGAGATTTCCGACCGTGTGTGTGCGTGGATGTATGTGTGTAAATAAATTTTTGTCGTACAGTTTCTCAAAAACGAATCAACCGATTGAATTCTACGACATGTCATTCAAAAGGGTGTATCAAAACTTAGATCTGATTAGATTTGAGAGTTAATCCATCGAGCCAATCCGAAAAAATTTAAAAAAATAACCAAATTTTTTTTTGGAATTTTTATGTTTTTTAAAAATAACTTTAAAGCGTGCGAAAAATCATAATAAAACCATGTATACATTTTTTGTGCTTAAAAAACTGCATGGACTGCTTTTTTGAAAATGAAAATCGGACGACGCATTCAAAAGTTATCGTTTAAAAATTCACAAATTTTCATTTTTTGGTATTTTTTTAACATATCTTCCAGATTTCTCAACCAATCAATATAAACCTGTACATTTTCTTTTTGTGCTTTAAAAACTGCGTAGAATTTAACTGCTTTTTAATAAACTCATTTTTAAGCGTTTAAAATTCAAACTAAGCGGGAAGTTCTAGGGTTGGCCTGCACGGTCAACCAATTTCCAGATTTTTTTTTTAGTTTTTTCCACAAACATTATAACATTCGGAAGCATCTAAATTTTCAATCCAACGAACTGCACAAAACTTCTTGGGAAATACAGAAGACTTTGTGATGTTCCTATACAAAGCTCTTCTTGCAAGACTGTCTTTAAACAAATTATATAATGCCCTGAGAAATGGAACAATGTTCCATCCAGTCTCTAACATGGCAGCCTTAAATGCACAATGCCTGCAACAAGCAAACAGAAATCCAAACTTAAGGGTCGGCTCTAGTAAAACAGAAAGCAACCTGCGACTCCAGCGTAGTGGCGGTAAGTTAAGCGGACATTGCTCATCCTAAATCCATTTAAAACCCGCAATTGTTCAAATAGCGTTTTTAAAAAAATACCAAACTCTTGGGGACAGAATTCTTCATCCGAATGGCTTGGTAATTTTTCGCTAAATTAATAGTTACAACGTAAAGAAATATTTAAAATCACCCTATAGTGGCGGTAGGTTACACGGACATTGCTCAGCCTAAATCCATTTAAAACCCGCAATTGTTCAAATAGCGTTTTAAAAAAAATACCAAACTCTTGAGGACGAAATTCTTCATGCGAATGGCTGTGTAGTTTTTCGCTATAATTAATAGTGAAAACGTAAAAAAATATTAAAAATCAATGTTTTAAATTGTTAATAAATATTAAACAAAATGTTTTTCTTAGTTTTGGAAAAGCCATTTGCATGCATATTGGACATAGCTTTAAAATGACATATCGTTCATAATTATCCGATCAAAAATAAAAAAAATTTGGATTTTAATTTAACATTGGTCTTATGGAGTGTCAGCCAACATAGCCGACCCTTAACTCAAAACTTATTAAACTGTAGTTTTCCAAATTAGCTGAATAAATAAGAGGCTGTTTTTCAATAACAAATACAAAATGTAAACTGACAAACTTCTTTTTCTTGCTCAGTTTTGCCTTTCATTGTAGAACATCTGACAAACTAAACTATTATTAAAATTTAATAATAATTTATTATTAATATATTTCATTTAATTATTCTATTGCAAAAGTATTAATTAAAACTTGTAATAACATTAATTTTCACTTCAAATTATTATCTTAATTAATCATAATCTCTTTTTAATATTTCTACCTATATTTTTAGTTTTTAAGATACTGGTACTATCAGAATTTTTCAAGAGATGTTTTTTTATTCTCAACATATTAACTGTTTTTGTAACAACTTCGAAGTTTGTAGTTTAATAAATAATAATTTGAAAATTAATATAAAATCATTGTAAATCCGGACTATTTATTATTAACTTAAATAAAAAGGTATAGAATAACATTCAATTTGTAAAGTGTTAAATAAAATAAAATCATGAACTGAAAATGTAGAATTAAAAATATGAAAAGTAGTAGAGCCTATTAAAATTAGGCCTACATAAAAACAAATTGGTAAAAATATGTTGATTACTAGGCCTATTTATCTAGTTTTATGTGAAATTATGTAAGTAAGTTTAAAAACAATATTGTAACAATAATTGCTGTTTTAGTAGCCCTGCCTACCAAAATAGTTGGGTAAAGCATAAAACTAATAACTATGAAAATATTAAATACTTTCTAGAGTTTCTAGCCCTCGATGTTTTTTTATACCTTAGGGAAGTTTATTAAGTCTTTGGAGACCCGATGTATCGAAAGTTAGTTTTGTTCCTAGAAAGACGAAAAAGACAGAAAAACATATGTTAAAGTATATCATTTTTACAATATTTGGATTTTTTATAAAAAACTGTAGACAAAACAATAAAAAGTATTAAAAGTTGTGCAATTTATGAAAAGAAATACATACACGGAATATTTTTTAATCTCAATTTTGATTGTGTAGCTGCACTAGCCATTGACAATTTTTGCCGGCATTTGAGCACCGATGAAGGCCAGGTCAAGTTCCCTTGCATGCACGTTGCTCCCACTTTGCTACTACTATAACTAATTTTATTGTCCGGTTTTTTTTTGGTTGCATTAGTCTGTTGATTTTTTGGTTAGTTTTTTGTAATTCTTTAGTATTATCTGAAGTTGTCAAGATGAGTCAAATACCCTTGCTTACCCTGTTCCTCAATGTAATTCTCACCTAACATACCGTAAACTATTATTTATATTTATTTAATTTGAAGGAAGTTATGTTAGACTGTTTTTCTTAGAATTTATTGATAAGTTGTTCTATAAATGATTTTAGCCTTTTTTCTGTCTTAAATAACATAAAAAATCTAAAAGTTTTATATTTATCGTGTATCACAATACTATATAATTTATTAGCGATTGAAAAAGGGTTTTTAGGTTATATGAAAATAAAACATGTCTAGACCTAAATAATTAGACTCACAACCTTAAACAGCGTTTACAAAGGGTGTTCGTAACATTTTTGCAACTACTTCCTTTATCAGAAAGTCCGACATTTTAATCTGGAGTCAGGATATCCTAAAACAAGTATCGTCCACGGCTGATACCAAGCAAATCATCATCACAATCCTCACCTACCTAATCGCCTTCCTCATGCAACACGAATAGGCCATAATCGATTGTAGCATGGAATGCCAACGGCGTCTTCGCACCCAAATCCGAACTACGCCACTTCCTACAAGGTAGGAACGTTGACATCGCTTTTTTAGGAGAAACCCATCTTAAGCCTTCCGATCTCTTCGGTATCTCTGGCTACTCCATGTATCGAACAGGTCACCCACACCTTCCCCATCAATGCCAGCGCGGAGTAGAAGGGACTGCCGTGCTGGTTCACAGGCAAATCATCTATCAGACACTCCCGAGTGTTCCAAACTCTCCCATAGAGCGTACAGCCATCCAAATACAATATCAGGGCACGAACGTGTCTATTGTATCGGCCTATGTTCCACCATCTAACCCAAGCACCGTCACCGCCAAACATTTCAAAGACATCCTCTCTTCGGACGACCCGACCATTATTATGGGCGATCTGAACAGTAAACATCCCTGTTGGAACGAGCACTTCACAAGTTTTTGAGCAAAAACCTCAATATCGTCGCCATAGGTCCGACGGAACCTACTTACATCCCGCATAATTGTAGACACAAACCCGAGTCCTAGACATCGCAGTGCTCAAAAAATTTACATTTCCTTACAAACTCACCTGCATCAAAGATCTCAGCTCCGATCATAACCCGATCCTCCTCACTTTCGGCAATTCGCTAAGCCAATATCTTCCATCCCATGACAAAGTAAAGAGGGTAAATTGGAGATGTTTCTCGGAATGCCTCCTCAGACTCACCCCTTTACCAACCCCGTAACATGTCCCCAGGAGGTAGAACATCTGGTGGAAGATATACAAAATTAAATCCTCAGTGCACTCAAGCAGAGTGCATACACAACCACCTGTACAGGCACCAAAGCTGAACTTCCCCCTCACATCAAGGAGGAGTTGGTAACGAAAAGAAAACTTTATCAATGGCAGTTTACCCGCTCCCCATCAATCAAAAGAAAGTTGAACGCTCAAAACAAGCTAGTCAAGGCCCTACTGGATTCCCACACGCAAGACGAGTGGAACAAATTCCTATCCACCGTTCAGATAGAGGATGGCTCATTCTGGAAACTAAACCGCCAACTTCTCCAGCCAAAAAAGAGCAGTAACCCACTTCATGGACAAAGCCGGGCTCGCTTACTCTCCGTCCGAAATGGCCATAGCGTTCGCAGATTCTCTTGAAGACCAGTTCTCTCCCCATTCAAACATATACGAGGAAGATCACATTGACCTCGTAGAAAATTATCTCGAGGACTACCTGGGTTGTCCTATGGGCCCTCTCCCAGACCCTTTCACAAGTAACCAGGTGGCTCAGATCATCCACAAATTACAACCACGCAAAGCTCCTGGTATCGACTTCATAGGCAACTTAAAAATATCCCTTCCTCAATGAATGGTAGTCCCCATAACTAACCTATTCAATGGTATCATGCGAACTGGCCACTTTCCTACTTCATGGAAAGGGGCAAATGTCATCATGATCAAAAAGCCACAGAAATCGCCCCTATTCCCGCAAAACTTCCTACCTATCTCACTGTTGCCTGGTCTCTCGAATGTGTTTGAAAGACTAGTCAATGCCCAACTCACCCACCACCTCAAAGAGGTCATCAGGCCCTAGCAGTTTGGTTTTTCCAGCGAGCACTCCACAACCCTACAACTTGCAGAGTTATTAACAAACTGGTGGATGGTTTTAACAAAATCCTTCACACCATAGCTGTATTCCTCGATATCAGCAAAGCCTTCGACAAGGTATGGCACTATGGGCTCTTGTACAAACTAGCCCATAGTCCATGCTATGTCCACTTGGTAAAATCGTACCTCGACAACAGATGGTTCCAGGTTTCCGTAGAAGGTACATTATCAACTCCAAGGCCTTTCGAAGCCGGAGTCCTTGGCCCGTTACTGTACCTTCTGTAACATCCCAGTTCACCACCCAGTGCCTTTTCGCTGACGATTCCATGTTCTATTACACATCCTCCAGTGTACATTTTGGAATGAAAATCATCCAACGTCAGTTGGATTTATTTGAGCCCTGGCTTCTGAAGTGGAGAACTGCTGTTAATACAGACAAGACAGAAGCCATCCGATTTACTAACAAAATTACAACACCCAAAACCACACTTCACCTAAACAAATCTCCCATAGCATGGAAAAATAAAGTAAACTATCTAGGCATCACCCTAGATCGAAGGCTAACTTTATCCCATCATATCAGGCTAGTCATTGGGAAAGCAATTGGAGCTCGCTCTAATCTTTATCCGGTGATTAGTCACACAAGCTTAATCCCTCTGTCCATCAGACTGGCTATGTATAAAATGTATCTTCGCCCTATAGTAACCTACGAAGCCCCTGTTTGGTATTCTATTCTAAATTCAACCGGCAGGAAGAAGCTGGATTCCTTTCAAACAAAACTCTTCGAATGTTAACCAACTCACCTTGGTTCGTTAGAAATTCAATCATTCTTCAAGGTCTGAGAACCGAGATAATCCACGACTTCATTATTAAGCTAACTCAATCGTTAGCTAGTCGAGCAGAAGGCTCGAAACACTCACACCTTTCCGAAATCGTGACAGATCCCGCTCCCCCACAAGAACGCGGGAACAGACCACTGTGTCTTGTACACGACCCACCATGAAATTACTTATACGTCTAAGTCATTTCTAAAACAAGCAAAATCCAAGCTCAACCCTCAAAAACCTAAAACAGCACACTCAACAGTCATACTCACTATAAAGCCACGTACATCACACACTACTGCAAACGTTTCACAACGGAAGCAGTAAACAACATTCGAGAGCTTAACTCTCGCCAACTCCAAGTACTGGGCTTGTGCGCGATTGCGTCCTGTACATTTACCTCTTGCGAATTGTCATAAACTAAAAAGAGCCTGGTCTCATTGACGTTGACATTGTGATACTGTTTAGTTTTGTGAGTTTTCAGTGTTAGAATAATTCACTTACAAGCACCTGCGTTATGTTCTCGAGATAATCTTGCTTGTGTTTAATTGTTCTTGTATAAAAAAAGTATTTCTTAAATGTGTTTAGGTTTACAGTCTTTTATCGAGGATTTAAATAAATTCTAATAAAGGTTGTTGACTAAATGAGAGAAGTTTTTGCTTAAAATAGTATGCGGCTCTAAAATTTGCTATATAGTACAAAAATAGTTACATACTCATGAGTACTTTTCTTATAAAAGTAATTATATTATCTGCCCCTTAAACTCTCCAAAAGATACGAAAAGTAGGAAGTGAAAATTAAAAAAATTTCCCGGAACGCCCTTTCCGTCACATCCGACAGCGTTTCGGTACTGGAGACATTACGAGTAAACCCCTGACACCGCGTTTTTGAGGCGTTGTCAACGTCGTCACTCGCTTCCAAAATTGACACCATTCAGTTATGCTGTCTAGGTGTATTACATACAAATAATAGAAGCATATGAGGAATTGTTTATGAGAAAGGTTAGATGTGGGGTACACACCCAGTGCTTTCACATCGTGTGTCAAGCTTTGGCTATACTTACACGAACCGGCCCGGTCCGTCGCGGAAATCCTTAGTCGTGGTTAAATCTAACAGACCCGCACCGGTTCCGACATGTGTCGGAAAGATGCACGCGCATGCCACCTCAACATCACTGGATTTCCTGATACTACTGCCACAACTAACGTGAATTGCAAAATCATCATGGAAGAACAGTGGAAAGAGACCGAACGTTCTTTCTGGTCGGGACCTGTGGCTATATCTACCCGACCAGCGCGGAACGGAGCCGAGTCGACCCGTTCCGGTATGCTCTCGGAGCTCTCATTGCTTTCAGGAAAAAATTGGATCCCAGACGTCCTCTTTTCCCCGGACACGTCCTCTTTTTTAGCAGCCAAAAATCGTTCGGGGGATTTTCGCGCAAACGTAAAATGTCCGGGAATCGGACTTCACCAGATTTTTAATAATAATTTTCTCAGCATTCGTCAGTGCTGAATTTTAAATTAAACTAAAACACCGGACGATTGTGTTGGATTTCGTAATTTGCGTTATAAAATGAAAGTTTTGTTTACTCTATGGGATGGGATTAATTTTGCTTGGAAAGCTCGATGTTGGCAGTACTCCTGTTGAACACACAACTTTAAAAACTTTACATGTGCTGAGTTTTATAGCTATCTCTTGCAAAATAAGAAAGTTCTAAAAGTGATTGGCTCATCTACCAAATATGAGAGTAGTTTAACGAATGGATGTACTGGTACTGATGAAAGTGATGATGATTAATTATTGTGATGTTTAACTTTAAATTTGTATACTTATGCTGTCTAAGTTGTATACTGAAAAAGTAAAATAGCTAAAAAGTGTGTATTTTTTAATACCTTAAGCCATTTCCAAAGTTGTATTGGGCATAGGGCCTACTGTACTTATGTTTGACTAATATAAGAGTAAGTCAAAATTACAAAGTTAAATAAAAACATCAATAAGACAAAAACCACTCAAATGCCCTCAAAACTCACCAACTTGCTCCTAATTTTACAAAATTTTCCGGGACACCCCCGCTTTTGTTCCATATCCCCCCCGGTTGGTGCGTACAATATTTTCGTGTCCTCTTTTCTAGGGCATGGCATCTGGGAACCCTACGCGTGGATCGACTCGGCCCGTGTAAATATAGCCGTAACCGAAATTTTGTACATTTATTTCTTACAAGATACATAGAAACGTTACCACAAATTGGACGGAAAGGCTAAGATTTTAAGGGGAGTCTGATGACTTTTGGGGTGGAAAAAATCGATTTTTGTTCTTTAGACTTTTATGTTTAACTAGCTGACCCGGCAATGTTTCGCTATTGCTTAATTTGAAACTTTGATTGACTGTAATTCGTATCCCTGAGGGCCGATGTAAATTATAATGGGATTCTGCTCATTGCTTGATTTACCTAACCTAAAATTATATTCAGTTTTTGATCCAAATCAGTTGTTGATCAAAATCAGCTGTTGATCAAAATCAGCTGTTTTAAGTTTTTCATGCGAACAGCTGTTTTTTTTGCCCCTGATAAAATCAAAAGAAATATTTCTTTTTCTTCCTTAAGATTGACCTTCCATAAGATTAACATTGAAACTTTGAGGGCCAATGGGGCGTAGCCCTTATGTCCTAGGACTTCGGTAAATGGCCTAAAACCTTCCCAGGGTTAACCTGTGTTACTATGCAAAATTTCAAAGCAATCGGATGGACGGTTTGGTAACGCATAAAGGACAAACGTACATACATTGAATTTTATATATATAGACTAGTTTCATTAAATTCTGATCACTAGAAAAGTTTGTGTAGCTTTTTAAAACTTAGCTTGCAACTTTTTTTCCACTCTATAACTTTGCATACAGCTAGACGCTCTCATTATAGTAGGCCTATGACATTATTATGGTTCATTTTCTGATGTGATAAAAATGTATGTGAATTTTGTTTTTTGCTGTTGGTTATACTTCAGCTGTTCCAAGTTTTATTCTAAAAGGTAGCTGTTTTGTTTACTGTCATTGTCATTTGTTAGCTTTCTAAATAATACTGTACTAAAGAGGTTATAGTGTCGTGATTTAATTAGTCAGTGGCTTCAAAGTATAGTTTGAGTTATAGGCTACTAGAGTATAATGTTATTGTTATAGTTGTAGTATCAGTGGCGCACCGAGGATTTGGCTTGGGGGGGGGGGGACTAAGCTCAGGTCAGAGTATATATAAGTATTCAATAAAATCTAAATGGATGGAAGTTTTTTAAATTATCACAAATTCTGAAACATTATATATTTTTTTAAAGTGGACTGTGAGTGGGGTGATCGTCCGATTGCGTCAGTTTAAACTTTGATTTTGCTGTTGTTTGATCTTCCTTTTCCCCCCATACTTTGTACATTTTTAATTCTGTTTGTGAGCACCTTCGCGTCGCAATAGTTCAAATAGTATATTTCGCACCTAGGGCCGAAAATGAGGTTTTGCAGGCTTGAAACGATCGAGAGCTGCAAAACCCTTTCGGCCGTGGTGCGAACGCTATTTTTCAGCACACTACACAATATAATCAACACTATATAAAATTAAAAAAGAATATTTATTTAGCACACATGAAAATGAAACTTTGAGGTTATGGCTCCTATAAGCAGCAACAATAATAACTGGTTGCTAGGCAACGGTGAAAATAACAATTATGTGTGTGCCACTAGTCTGTCGGCAATACCTATTGAATCATTTGCCATATGGGCCTATTTCATAACGAAATTGTGTTGAGATATACGTTCATATTTTAATTGAATAAACGAACAGCTGACTTTACGGCCCTAGGGTAGAAAAGAGCTACTTTCGGCCTCCAAATGATGTTCCGAAAATAGCTGAAAACATCGTAGTGTGGTGAAAAATAATTTCTTAACCTATTGAAAAATATAGGTGAATATTTACTACACTGAAAAAATTTAGGCAGTTAGTTGTCTACTATAATCGCCAGCTCCTAGCAACAAAAACACCCAATCACTATGGTAGCAATCATAACAAACATCTTCAATAGAATCATGCGAACAGGCCATTTCCTTCATCATGTAAAGGAGCCAAAATAATCACTATTCCCAAACTCGGAAAATCGGCTCTCTTTCCAGAAAATCACAGGCCCATCTCTTTACTTCCTACGATTTCCAAAGTCTTTGAGAGATTAATTTATTCCCTGCTCACCAAGCATCTCAAAGACGTCATTCGTCCTGAGCAATTTGGCTTTCGAAGTGAACATTCCACAACACTCCAACTTGTAAAAGTTTTCAACGACCTTTCTGATGGCTTCAACATTAAAAACCAATCTATTGCAGTGTTCCTGGACATATCTAAATCTTTTGATAAAGTATGGCACGAAGGCCTGCTTTACAAACTAGCCCGCAGCCCAGTTCCTCCATGCTATGTACACAGGGGCGGATCTTGGCATGTGCGACCTGTGCCACCGCACAGGGCGCCATCGGCACCGGGGCGCCTTGGCGATGGAAAAAAATTGTGGTACTTGTAATTGGAAAATAAGGAGAATAATAGAAAATAATTGTTTTGTCCAATATTCCATATATTATAACAACAAAAGTGCATGAGGCGGCAGGAAACTAAAAGAGTTGGGGTGGGAGGCGCGGCGTATACTTCCGAAAATCGCAGCCGGCCGGTCGCCAATCCCGCCGGAAGCGGAGCGACAGCGAGTCTGTATTTAAAAATAGCTGCATAGTTTCTGCGAAGCATAGTACAGGGCAGCGGAGTGGGGCGCCCCACTCCGCTGTCCTGTGTGGTGGGATGGGTATGGAGGAGTATTTCACCCTATTGGGCTTGTCACAACCACAACCCAAACCACCTGTTTGATTCCATATAACCTCCTCAAATCAGCCATCAAACTTTTTAGTAACCACATTATCGGCATAATATATTGACTGATATGAGAAATAGACCAATTACTGTAAGTTCCAATAATTAACACGTCGACAAAAAAAAAGCCTTCGGGTAACTTTTATAGAAAAAGAAAGGCTGATATTGAAAAACAAGACCAACAGCAGGCTAAAGCATTAAGCAAATTTTTCCGTGGTGCCTCTGGATCAGCTGAGACTGGAGCTGGACCCTCAGATGATGACGTGCTTGGATTCCAATCTCAAAATTATGAACTTGGGGATTGAATGTATAAGAGAATATCATTTTAGTACCTTTAATTATATACGCTGTTTAGCAAGTTACAATACTAACTTTGTGCTAAAACTCGCGAAAAATATTAAATTAAACCCAATCCAAAAGTGTTCTGTACCTTTTTTTTAGAGAAAGGTTCAAAGAATTCATATATGCAATTAAAAAATGTATTGACACAAAATTGCTAAAGTTATCAAGAAACAAAAAATGTTCAGTAACGAAAAGAAAAAGTTCAACTTTATATTATAGGCAGGGCTTTACTCGTAATTTTTCCAGTACCGGAACGCTGCCAAACTAAACGAAAATACTCCCCCGGAAAAATGTTGAAATGTTCACTTCTAAAACCCCTATTTTGCGTATATCTTTGGCGAGTTAAAGTGTGGAGACAATTTGCTTACTTTTTATAAGAAAAGTAGGCCTACACACGTATATGTACTGTAACTATTTTTGTACTTGTACATAGCACATAGCAAATTTTAAAGACACATATAATTTTAAGCAAAAACTTGGCAAAATGTCTCTTTTTTAGTTAATAACCTTTATCAGACATTTAAATCCTCGGTAAAAGACTATAAACCTAAGCAATTTTTATGTATTGTATCAAGAAATTACTTTTCTTACACAAAAACAATTAAACACAAGCAAGCTTTAGGCTATCACGAGAACAAAACACACGCTAAATCACCGTTCGGCCAATGTACCTACGTTTAAATATGTTTCTCTTTCGGGGTGCCTTTCGACCTTGTATTTGTGATTTGTGACGGCGTTTGTTAGTGTACATCCATTGTTTGTATGTATTCCGTGTTGTCCTCTCATTTGGGATATTTATTATTTAATCGTGAAATTAAATGAGTTATTCGAGAAGTATTAATCACTAAATGTGATCCAAATTATATCACATTTGGTCTTATTTTGATTACAATAAACTCATTAATATACTGTATTATATAGACTTTTTCATGCCAAACGATTATATAAAAGTATCGCTGGTTTTTAAACTTTTCGGCTGCCTCGACTTTGAATCATCGGGCTCTTATCTGTAGTCGCGAGGCTGGCAAAAATATTTATGGTGCTTCCAAGTTGTCCCATTTCGATTCTGAGCTGAGTTAAAATGTGGGAAAATTTACTGTAGTTGGCTCGCATAGTCGCAATGCACTGTACTATAGTAGTGGTGGGTATATCTTGAGGTTTTTCGATTGGCGATTGGCGGACGTAAAATTCTGAACTTAGTGTTGAATTAATGTGATTGAGGGAGTGGATGGTCCAGTGCAACGTTACAACAAAATGTACAAACGGCACCAGTAAACGTCTGACTTTAGGCCTACATAACAAGTAGTAAACATTTTTTGTAATTTGTTTCATAAGTGTAAAAAAGTTTTGTAATTTAGTTATAAATAGAACTGTATAAAAATATTTATCAATTTAAAATTTGGCATTTTGAAAATAACTGTTTTTATGTTCCTACTACAAAGCTGCTAACAAAACATGCCAAAGTTTGAAATGTAATTTCGGAATATATGCTTTGACCAAAAATGAAATATTATTATAACAAAATGTAGAGAATAAATCAAAGAATTAAACTGTCAAATTGTAAATTATCTTTTCATAAAGATAGACAAAGAATTATTTGAATTTCGAAAGTGAGGTAAATCGCACCCATGCTGTGAATACAGAAGCGGTCGCCTATTACTAGGGTTACCATAAGTTTGCCCAGGTTATATAAGGGCAATATAATACTATACTGGAGGCTTAAATGGCAAGAGAATCAATTAATCTTAATGAACCGCTTTGAAAATAGAAGCATGTTTAATGCTTACAATGAGTGAAAAATTAAAAATTTTAATATTTAAAATGCTGCAATGGTATCATACTTTCATAAAATAACTAATTATTCCAATTACTTAAAATTATTGATTCAATAAACCAGCAAATAGATAGATGGAGGTCGATTATTCATTTGTTACTGGGTCTAGCTCCTTCCTCAGTTCTTTGATATTTTTCGGAAGACATAATTTCCGACCCTTTCCTCGTGACTTCATATTTTTTTTAATAAAAATTCGATGCTGTGTTCAGGATTTAAGTTAGCGACGTATATTTGCCGGTCAGTTTTTTATCCCCCCCCCCCCGTGTCGGGGCGCCGGAACCATGCTTCGCACAGGGCACCATTTACCCACGGTCCGCCCCTGTATGTACATCTCATAAGCTCATAGCTCGACAGCAGATGGTTCCCGTCGAAGGTACACTTTCCACTCCTAGACCCATCGAGGCAGGAGTTCCCCAAGGATCAGTTCTTGGTCCGTTGCTGTACATTCTGTACACTAACGATATGCCAGTCATCCCCAAAGTATCACTGCGACTCTTTGCTGACGACGCTGTGTTATACTATAGGACTCTGAACCTGGAATACGGCTCGTCGGTCATTCAACAGCAGTTGGATGCCCTACAGCCGTGGCTCAGGATGTGGAGAACTGCAGTGAACACTGACAAAACGCAAGCCATCCAATTTTCTCCACTACGTAGATGTACTAAAGTAAAATTAACTCTTAACAAATCACCCATAGCATGGACCCGTCAAGTCAGATACCTTGGAATCACGCTTGACTCTAAATTAAACCTGTCCCATCACGTCAAGCAAATTCTGTCAAGGGCTAAATCTGTCCGTGGCAGACTCCTTCCAGTCAAAAACGCCAAGAGCCCTCTACCACTTCGTATCAGATTGTCCATGTACAAAACATACATCAGACAGGTACTTACGTAGCAGCTCCAGCTTCCATCTCTCAAGGCCATAAAATCGCCACACACGAGGACTTCATCCTAAAATTAACAAATAGAGTCAAACATAGAGCCCAAGGGTCTCGATACACACACATCCAACAAATCATCACTGATCCTGCAACCCTGCAGATCAGAAGAAAACGTCCCTTATGTCTGGTTTACGAACCACCATAAGTATCCAAAAACCCAAGCTCAATTCTTAACACCACACACTTTCGTAGTCAATCCCAACGTATTCCATAGATTCACCATCTCGTTCTCACACAAAATTTATTCCAAATTTAGTCAATAAAGTCATTTTTCAGTTTCAG
>JAGFPH010000388.1:244147-254181 GCA_018207615.1 Philaenus spumarius | reverse complement strand
CAATCTATTCCAGTTTCGTCAATTTTTGGAATATCAAAACCAGATTTGTTTTACAAGTTGAGTACACCAGTATAAATATTCTTAGTAAGTATGAACGATTTTTTCTTGTTATTTTTAAAAACGAGGCGCATGAAAATAGTCTTCTGTTTTACCTATCTCGTTTTAACTATAACACTTTTGGATTCAACGACTCCATTTTCGACATTTTTGAACATATCGATTTAAAAATTGGTACAGAAGTTACAAATACAATTAATTGTTTTTTGCTATACTAATTTTAAAAACTATATTTTCAAAAATGACTAATCTGCAGGTGATCAACTCAAGCGTTTTGATGAAAAATCTAAAAAGGTCTAAAATTATACTTTTTTAATTTACTCGTGCTTTTAAAAGTAAATAATGAAATAGGTTTACACTCCTTGAACTTGTTTGAATATATATATTTAACTTGTAAAAAAACTTTCAGGTTGATATTTTGAAAATTGTCTAAACTGGAGCCGATTAAAATTAGTTCGTGGGTCCGGTACTCCTAAAGTCGAGAAACCCATTAATGAGTCAAGTGGCTCTAGATCGGGTCATTTTCAAGATAACAAGCTGAGACTCAGCATAAATGTTTAAAATATATATTTTAACACCTATGTCAAGTTTCAATTCGATATATTAAAATTCGGCCAATTTAGAATGACCCAACGCTTCATATATGAATGAGATTTCAACTTATAGTGATTTAACCTACTGCAAAATACATACCTGCATTATCGAATTTTTCCCAGACAAACCATTGCTCGGAGGAAATAAATACATATGACCTTTTTTATTGAAAAATACCTCCTCTACACGGTGGTATTTTTTATTTTTCTCTATCTTCATCATAGCTTAAAATATTAAGGATAATCGAAAAAGAAAATGATAATCAATTTTTTTTTCGACTTTGGGAAATCGATAGACTGGTAAACTTTTTTTTATGTTAATGTACATACTTTAAGGTACTTATAAAAAAAATCAGCCATATTGCAAATTACTGGTAGTTTTAACCTATACCGACTGGGCTACTAGGTCTACACAGTTTATCTGCAGTCCGTGGACAGCAGGCCAATTAACTGAAGTTAAATCTCTCCACAGACACACAGTTCGCGTACAGGCTGAGACCAGCAGTTTCGTTGAACTGTCGTTTACAGATATTGACGAATGATGGCGCTTGACCTTACCCGGGCTTGATGAGCGAGGGTTGTGGGGAAATGGCGTAAGTGGATGCAAAAAACATTTCCCCAGCTTTCTAATGTGATTCATTCTTTCGACGAACTGGTGGTGTCATCTCACCCTTGAAAGGGTTACAAATTTTAAATTTAATTACGTTTTTTATGTTCGTTTTTCAAGAGATAATCGCATAAAATTGGAACACGGAACTGGTTTATCTACCCTCGCCGGGAATACTGATGTTTTTAGTATGGTTAGTAGCACATAGCCCAAGTACCGGGATCTGTAACTCTGTGTGTGGACAAATAACCTGAGTTCTGATCTGCAGTTGAAATATTTACGCTAGTTGAAAGTTTTGCGTGAGATTTTTGTTTGATTTTTATTTTATACGAAATGAGTGATAAATCTGTAACTTTTGACGGAATTTAAAGACACTTACCGGCAACATCCTTCTTTATTGAAAGTAAAATCAAAGTGCTATGTAAACACAATACAAAATTGATTGGTACCAGTATGCCTTCAAGTTTGATGACGGTACAACCCAACCAACAATTCTCTACCCAACACACATTCGAGGCCTTTAAAAAATGAGTGGGTCAATTATTATGGTTTATCTGATTTTATCTATTTTTTATTCTTTTAAAAATGACAATTCTTTTAGGAAAATAAAGAAATTATTTTTATTTAAATTAGCTATACCCTGCCATGCTTCGCTGTGGCACATTATGGTTGCATCGATGAAACATGAGGAACAAAACAAAGCATAAGTTTCACAGATTCGTGTTTTGGTTCATTGTTCAGTTTTTTATCCAAATCAGCTGTTTTATATATAATAGGTATGTAACAACCAATGTTCGTATTGAATTAAAATTATAGTAAGCATTTTTCGTTGATTTTTGTTTGTGTTTGTTTTTAGTTTGTCAATGTAACCTCAAAAAGCTAATACTCTTCAAATTTGCTAAGTAATGTTGCTATGGTAATGAATGTAAACATGACGTGTTGCTATGCTTTTTATACGAACAGCTGTTTTTGTGCCCCTGTTAGAATCAAAAGAAATCTTTCTTCCATAAGATTAACATTGAAACTTTGAAGTCCAGTGGGACACAGCCCTAATTTCCTAGGACTTCGGTAAATGTCCTAAAACCTTCCCAGGGTTAACCTGTGTTACTATGCAAAATTTCTAAGCAATCGGATGGACGGTTTGGTAACGCATAAAGGACAAACAGAAGACAGACAGACAGACATACATTGGATTATATATATTATATATAGATTTATAAAATTATGATGTAATTATTTTCTTATATGTAGGCCTATTAAAAATAAATTTAAAAACTTTGAAAATAAAATATTAGTTAAGTAGCCAATATTTTGCCCAGTGTCATTTCGTTCTTCTCTAGCTAGTAATATTACTAAAGCTGCAACATTTTTCTTATTTGGGTACAAAACTACACTTTATTTTACTTTAACAACGCGTTTTATCTACCGGTACCAATAAACTTTGAACTCAACTGTCGACAGAATTGTTATTGTACGGTGAGTGTACAGTTGGCCTGCAGTTATATCAATCTGTGAGTGCATTATTAATTTGCAGATGAAGCCTGCCATTAGAGCTGAATAGTGTTAGGGCCTGGGACTGTTAAAAATCTCAGTTATGCTTGCAGTCCGTTGCCTGCGGATAAACTGTTGGTGAATGAAATCACCCGACTCTTCGTATTTGTACAAACTAGCTGTCCCGACCCTGCTTTGCACGGATAGACAAATCAAAGTTAAATGTATATTAACAAAAAATATATTATATCAATAAATATATTACACTATGTATTTCTTATGGGGATTTTTAGTAACTTTGACCCCCCAAACCTCCCCTAAAATATAGATTTTTTAAAACTCTTTCTTAGCGAGCACCTAGGGCCCTAGAGGAAGCTACATAATAAATTTCATTCCAATCCGTGCGGTGTTTCTTTTTAGTAACTTTGACCCCCCCAAACCCCCCTAAAATTTCGAATTTTTTAAAACTCTTTCTTAGCGAGTGCCTAGGGCCCTAGAGGAAGCTTCAAGCTACATACCAAATTTCATTAAAATCCGTTCGATGGGTTTTTGTAGTTTAACTTTGACCCCTCCCCAAACCTCCCCTAAAATTTCGAATGTTTTGAAAAACTTTCTTAGCGAGCACCTATGGCCCTAGGGGAAGCTACATACCAAATTTCATTCCAGTCCGTTCGATGGTTCTAGAGAAATCGTGATTTTGTTACTTTGATCCTCCCCAAACCCCCCTAAAATTTCCAATTTTTAGAAACCCTTTCTTAGGGAGCATCTATGGCCCTAGAGGAAGCTACATACTAAATTTCATTCCAATCCGTTCAGTAGGTAATTGATAAATCGTGATTTAGTAACTTTGACTCCCCAAAACCCCCCGTAAAATTTGAATTT
The DNA here is from genome assembly GCA_018207615.1 of Philaenus spumarius. NCBI lineage: Eukaryota > Metazoa > Arthropoda > Insecta > Hemiptera > Aphrophoridae > Philaenus > Philaenus spumarius. The sequence goes on along the minus strand of JAGFPH010000388.1, from coordinate 250,551 downwards.
TCGGAAACCCTTTCTTAGTGCGCGTCTAGAGCCTATAAAACGTATTAGTGCCAAATTTTATGTTTGTAGGCCTCGTGGTTTTGGATAAAGTGTGATGAGTCAATGGTATTTGGCTTTTATAAGTATAGATTAAAACAAACCAACTGTTTCCAGTTAAAGTGTTGCGATGAAAGTTTCGGTAATGTTTATTTATATAATACAAGAAAGTGTTTAATACCATAACGTGAAGAACAATACCAAGTAGATTCTTTTGTTACGCTGACAGTAACAGGACCGTCTCTTTCTGCTCACACGCAACCTGTTGCTTGGTTAATGAACTACGTGTCTGACCGTGCTTTCCTCTTTATCATTTTTAATGAACATTATTATCTATATATACACGCACAGATAATAAAGAAGAAAATCCTGTAAGTACGTTTGACGGCTCAGGAGCAAATTTGGCTTAGTGGTTAATTAGCACAAGAGGGAGCTGACGCAGTCAAAATTATTTGTATTACTACATTCAAGGGGTTAAAATAGAGTAACTATTATACAAAATAGGCTACGAGAATAGAGAGCTGACATTTCGAACAATTGTTTGTTTCATATGCGATACATAGAGAAATGGAGCCTCATATTTTGATTACTTGCGTTTATGAAGACGGGGGATACCAACACTTAAGGCTCGGCAGGAGTTAAACAATATTCCTTAGTTGACCGAAGCTCTCCAAGTGGCGGAGCTGCAAACTACTAGCATTGAGTTTGTGTCCGTTTCATTCTTCCGCTATCAAATATAGGGCAGCTCTATAAAGGCGGATTCTAGAGGGTTACAGACGTAGCCCTGACTGTAAACGAACTGAAATGCGCATGCTTGGCAATGCATGTGTTATTAAACGCAGATTTCTTTCACACATTCAAAATTAACGGATATATTATTTTTCTTGTATATCTCCTCGAGCAACAAGTTGATGGATAAATACCGGAACTAAACGCTCGAGTTGGAGCACAAATTTGGCGCGTACATGCTTTCACAATAAAGCAGAATGTTTCGTCATAAATTGTCCAGATTTATTTAAATTACTTTTATTTGGAAGTTAATTAAACTTCGAATGTTGGAGCTTTTTACATTTTTCATATTTGCATTATTGAATAAGAAAAAATCGCTAACTTTGATTTTGATAGTCAAAAAAACAAAAAAAAAAAAACAAATTTAGTTAAGAACACATTTTAAAAACTAAATGATACCCACATTCGGACTCTGCTAACCTTTAAAACAACATATTCAGAACAATTTTCTGATCATTATTACTCCAGTAATCTTGTTACGCATTTAACATTGCTCTTCTGGGGGTTGAAATTCAAGATGGTGGCTGGGTCTACCGAGCTTTAAAGCAATAAGTCATTTCATAAAACAATGTTAAAACCATTCTCCCTCTGCGTCTGCGTAAATCGGAATTAGGGGAAAGCGTTACACGACGAGACGTTCCTCTCGACACGAAGCGTTATGGTACAAATACACAGGCAGCGACGCGATGCGTTGCGACTAGACGCGACATCCAAACACATAGAGGGCGATGCGACGCGGAGCGACTTGTTTTTGTTTCTTGAGCCAATAACTTTGTAAATTTTACATCTATAATTTTTTTACTGGCATATATAAATTCTTTGATCCTTTCTCTACAAAAAAACTATGGAATACTATTGGATTGGGGTTCATTTACTAAATCTGGCGAATTTTTGAAAAAATGCTTTCAAACGCCAGAAAATCCATTTTCGTTAAGTAAAACCATTGTATTTAGATAACCTAATAGAACTCCGATCCAATGCAATATTTTGTTCCACTGGAAATTCGACTTTTTTGGCGCTATCTATCGGGGAAACGATGGAAGCTGTTTAAAACACCAATGCTACCAATGCTTTCTCCCTAGCGTTACCTCGCGGCGTGATCATGTACTATTTTCGCGACAACCTTTTTTCCGGAACACAGTCCCCGTATGGATGCAAGATCTATTTATTATTCATGATCTATGGTAAAACTAAGCTTACTTGTACTTGTTAGAGCAGCGACTACTTCGGTCCACATCTTGTCTACAACTCCTCTGTTCCTGTGATGTATGGGTTTGGTTTCTAAATCGGTTGTCTGAAAACACCTCATTAATTAACAACTTGCCATCCATCTCGGCTGCTGAACACACACTGCTATCGCTTCTAGTCGCTCGAAAAATCAAACTGATTTGTTTCAGAGCTTGTCGCGTTGCATCGCGTAGCGCCCTGTGTGTTTTATGCCATATGTTAATACGTGTTTGATAGTATCGCGTCGCGCCGCGTCGCATCGCATCGCATCGATGTCTGTGTATTTGTACTCTTACTAGGTGAGTCGTTCCGTGCTTCATGAGCTCATTTAATACTCAAGTTTTCCCATTATTTTTCTGCGTCTGCGCGCCCCGAGTTTGCCCGACGCACGTGACGAGACGTTCCGCGTGTCATCAAGCTCACTCGCCGAGGCGTCCAGCTCGTTAACAGCTCTTTTAATCTTTAAGATTTCCCCTTCTCTCTCTGCGACTGAGATGCTCGCCTAAAGAAGTTTACGTTTCAAACATTAAGTTAAAACCCTTGAACTCGGCGTGTGTTAAGGTTATATAATGTATTGACGGGAGACAGGATCTGAGTGTTGGATCTCGGCGACTAAGGAATGATGACATTAAATAACAGCCGCAATACACTTGGTGGAGAATATTAACTGCCTGCTTTATTAATTCAGTGTAGGCATCCTGGCTCCTCGTCTGTCTGGCAAGTAGGGCCTACAGTATTATCACAAGCATTTCGAAAACTATGCTGTCTAAACTATGATACCTTTAATTCCATATAATTTGAACAGTCAAGTAAAATTATGTGACAGCTGTGAAACTATTATAAAAGCTTGCAATAACAGATGTTCAAAGGAGAAAGGCTGATTATTACCGAATTTCCATAGGAAAAATAAGCTATTGCAGTGGCCCTTATGGTAGGACCCAAGGTCGGGAGTAGCAAATGAGCACCGATCATGGTCCCCAGAACACGTTTTGGGGTGTCATTAAAAATCATATATATATACGATTTTTAAATTATCCGGTTTGATTCAAATTTGGTACACATGTTGGTTGCCTACACGTCGCTCGGAAGTTCGTTAGCCAAAAAAATCCAACAATCGGAAGCACGTTTTTCGACCGGAAGTAAATTTTTTTTGAGATTTTTCCTACGAGAATGAATTTGTTTTTGAGTTTTTTCTACAAAAATAAATGTAGGATGTTATTCTGCACATTTTGTTTTTTTTACGCGACCTTATAGCTCGCTTGGTTCCCACAAAATCAATCAAAACGTAAAATACCATAGAAGTACCCGGTTCAAAGCCATGTGGTGGATTCTACCGTGGGGTTGGCGTGCGAAGCACGCAATGCTTTGTGTGTTGAAGTCACTCCTAATATTGAGGTTGGCGTGCGAAGCACGCAATGCTTTGTGCATAATGCCAATATGCGGAATGGCGTGCGAAGCACGCAATGCATTGTGTATCGAAGATACTCCCGATACGGGGGTTGGCGTGCGAAGCATGTAATGTTTTGTGTATTGAAAATACTCCCAATATGCGGAATGGCGTGCGGTCCATTTTGCAGCTGTTCAGCACCGTCGTGAATTGCAGACCTATGTCCCAAATTGTTGGTTGAAACCCTAAAACATAGGCATATAAACTTAATTTTGGAAATTTGCTCAACTCACGTCAGCGGTTCAGCTGCGTGGTCTAATTATATAAACTTGCAATAACAGTTGTTAGAGGAGAAAGGCTGATTATTATTGTACTGACTTTGAACTTATTTCATCGGTATAGCTGTGCATTTTAAACGGCCAAATTTTCCTTTCCGTAAATACTATTATCGCCTACGAATTTTCATAAATATGGGATGTGCACCAAGGAATGCTTATGCCTAAAAGAATATGAAAACGAAATTTCATGAGATTTATTAGTAAAGTTTTCGAGAACAAAAATATACAATCATTTCTAGTTTTATGATATTGAATTGAATACCTTCCTATAACAACATTTAATATCACATTTTTCTGAATTCAAAGTTATTTGATCTCATGTTATAGCTTATTACAAACAAGTACGACATATTAGTACTAAATAAACAAAAACGGGAAATATTAAAAAAAAACCTCATGGCTTGCATTGCAGTATATATTATAACAGCGAGAGGAGAAGGGGCGAAATAGGCAATACGGTAGCAAGTAACTAAAGAGTTTTTTGTGTTCATGATTCCCTAAGGCAAGCCATAGCCGAGTTTGTAGCGTGGGGTTTTCCTGATCAGAAGATACCGGGTTTGAATCTAGGCTAGACCAGGCAACCTTTCATATCTGTGGTTTGAGGGTGGGAGGGCGGAAGTAAAACAAACGGTGGTTGGCTCGCTTCCAAGCTGACGGGATATGACTGGTTTACATGGTCTCCGACTTGGGATGTTTTGCATATTTTTACTAAGATATTAATCTATATATATAAAATTCAATGTATGTCCGTCTGTTTGTACGTTTGTCTGTTTGTATGTTTGTCCTTTATGCGTTACCAAACCGTCCATCCGATTGCTTTGATATTTTGCATAGTAACACAGGTTAACCCTGGGAAGGTTTTAGGCCATTTACCGAAGTCCTAGGACATTAGGGCTACGCCCCAGTGGCCCTCAAAGTTTCAATGTTAATCTTATGGAAGGTCAATCTTAAGGAAGAAGACAGATTTCTTTTGATTTTATCAGGGGCACAAAAAACACCTGTTCGTATGAAAAGCTTTAAACAGCTGATTTTGATCAACAACTGATTTGGATCAAAAACTGAATATAATTTTAGGTTAGGCCTACAATGAACTAAAACACCAATTATTGGGCTAATTATTGAAGTTATATAAAAGCCAAATACCACTCACTGACTGAACACTTAAAAAGAATACAATTACGTTAAAAAGACCGAAAATACCAACCACCACGGGCAACGCCGTACGGGTCAGCTAGTGTATTATAAAAACAAATTGTTCTGTTTATAATAAGCTATGAGATGAGATCAAATAACTTGGAATTCAGGAAAATGTGATACACAACGTTGTTATATTGAGGTCTTCAATTTGTTACAAGTTAATGATTTACTGGAAACTTTTATTAAGAGTTGCCAATCTTTAACACGAGCTGATTTAGGGTAAGACAGGTTAGTATTGTTTGAATGTTAAGGGTCTGCTCCAGTAAACGAGAAAGCCACCGGAAACGCAAACGCCTCTCACTATATCCCTATCCAAACAGTGCAATTTCTTGCGCTGACATTGCCTCATTTCAAACCATTTAATAAGTCTATCTTTTGTAATTGGGTGTTGAAAAAAAAAAAAAAACTAAATATTCTTTATAAAATTTCGGATCCGGCTTGCAAATTATTTTTCGTTATTAATTTTTTATTGTGTTAGGAAAAAATTCTAACTTTGTACTTACAAAATTTCAAAATCAAAAGCATTTTTAAAAAAATGTAAATTGCAAGACGGATGCGTATTGTGACTGTGCTTAAAATGAGACCTTTTAAGATAAAAAAACAATTTAAAGATAAAAAATAAACGAAATAAATGGTTTGAAATTAAACATTGCTCTTATGGGACGAAAATCCAAGATGGCTGCCACTACAGCAGACCCTTAAAGGTATATTGTAGTTTCGGCCATCTTGGTTTTTTATCCCATAAGAGCAATGTTAAATTTAAACCTATTAATTTCGTTAATTTTTTATCATAAAATTGTGAGCAAGGTCTCATTTTAAACACAGTTACAACACGCATCCGTTTTGCGTTTCACATTTTTTTAAATCCCTTTCATTTGTCACGTAATTGACATTTTTTAAGTACCAAGATTGAACTTTATTCTTTACACAATAAAAAATGTGTAGTTAAAAGTGAATCGCCAGCCGGATCTGCAATTTTATACAGAATATTCAGTTTTTTTTTCAGCACTCAATTACAAAACGTGGATTTATAAAATGGCTTTAAATGAGGCAATGTCAAAGCGCTCAGCTGCAAGAAATTTCACTGTCTAGATACGGCTATAGAGTGAAACGCTGGAGTCGCCGGTAGCTTTCTCGTTTACTGGAGCAGGCACTTAAGATTCAGTTTAGACAGAATAGTGACTAAATCTGCCTACACCAATCTAAACACCATTAATATCGGTCCTGCTGACCTGTTTCATCCTCTCTCCTGTCTGTTTTTGTTTCATAGTTTGTCTTACTTCTCCTTTAGTCTTCTCCCGTCACCTATCTCCTCCTGTTATCTCCCGTCTCTTTACGTCCTTTCCTCCTGTATTCTCGTGTTTCCTCCCGTCTCCTGCCGTTTTCTCCCGACTCCTGTCTCCTCCCGTTTCCTCCGCCTCCTCCCGAAT
>JAGFPH010000388.1:224489-234941 GCA_018207615.1 Philaenus spumarius | reverse complement strand
AAAAAATAATTATGGGAGATTACTCTGTAGCGAGTGTATTCTAGTTGAGTATAAGTTAAGAATAGTAACAATACACAGATATTCTCACACAGATACGTTTAATGATCAAGAATCAAGAGGAACGTCGGAGGAGTGGAATTCTTTACTAGAAGAGATCTACAAATGCCAACACCGTTCCAAACCTTGACATTTAGTTGAGCTCGTTGTCGTAACAGAGTAAAGTGTAAAGAATTAATTCAGCTTGCAGCAACTTTACAACTGCGATGATTCGAAAACTTGTTCATTTCTATTAATAACTAGCAGAAGTACCCAAGGCTTCTCTCGTATAAATAAATTAATGAAACAATATCGGATAAATACTGAGATGTTAGTTTCCCCCAAATCAATCTGTTTTCCATTGAGGCTTACACACATGATCAGCTGTGCGCCCATAATCGCAAAAACCACGATTTCAGCCGCATTTCACGTCTATGAGTAGGCCTACATTTTATCTATTGCAGTGGCCCTTATGGTAAGACCCAAGGTCGGGAGTAGCAAATGAGCACCGATCATGGTCACCAGAACACGTTTTGGAGTGTCATTAAAAATCACATATATATGTATATATGTGTTCGCACTCTAGCGGCCGCATTTTAAGTCCGATTTGGTTCAAATTTGGTACACGTGTTGGTTGTCTACGTCGCTCGGACAAGTTCGTTATCCAAAAAAAAATCCAACAATCGGAAGCACGTTTTTTGACCGGAAATAACTATTTTTTTAGATTTTTCCTACGAGAATGATTTTTTTTGTGTGGTTTTTCTACAAATATAAATGTAAGATGTTATTCTGCACATTTTGTGTTTTTACAAGACCTTATAGCTCGCTTGGTTCCCCCAAAATCGATCAAAACGTAAAATACCATAGAAGTACCCGGTTCAAAGCCAAGTGGTGGATTCTACCGTGGGGTTGGCGTGCGAAGCACGCAATGCCTTGTGTGTTGAAGTACTCCCAATTTTCGGAATGGCGAGCGAAGCACGCAATGAATTGTGTATTGAAGATACTCCCAAAATGCCGATTGGCGTGCGAAGCACGCAATGTTTTGTGTATTGAATATACTCCCAATATGCGGAATGGCGTGCGAAGCACGCAAGCTTTGTGTGTTGAAGATATACCCAATATGCGGAAAGGCGTGCGAACCATTTTGTAGCTATTCAGCACCGTCGTGAATAGACCTATTTCCCAAATTGTTGGTTGAAACCCTAAAACATAGGCCTAAAAATTTAATTTTGGAAATTTGCTCAACTCACGTCAGCGGTTCAGCTGCGTGGTCGAATTATTAAACTACTTTTCTAATTGGAGATAGATCTGCGAAATTGAGTATTTAATGTTTTGTATTGTCTACTATATAATAAGCTGATGTAAATAATCGAAATCTTCCATGCTCGTCCAAAAGTACATGCTTAAACGTTTGGGATCTTTCTTTAATTCAGGATCTAATGGATGGTATTCACCTAGTTTTTGCATTTTAAACTTCTATAGGCGCACCGCGATCAAACAATTAATCGGATTTTACCGTCACGCTCTACTATATACAGTACTCATGTGTGTATAGCAGGGTATATAGTTTACTTGGTAATACCTCTGAAATGGACATTGTGCTTCCTCATTTTGTAAATAGTGTTAAAATAGTTTACTTGGTAATACCTCTGAAATGGACATTGTGCTTCCTCATTTAGTAAATCGTGTTAAAATAGTTTACTTGGTAATACCTCTGAAATGGACATTGTGTTTCCTCATTTTGTAAATCGTGTTAAAATAGTTTACTTGGTAATACCTCTGAAATGGACATTGTGTTTTCCTCATTTAGTAAATCGTGTTAAAATAGTTTTCTTAGTAATTCCTCTGAAATGGACATTGTGCTTCCTCATTTTGTAAATCGTGTTAAAATAGTTTACTTGGTAATACCTCTGAAATGGACATTGTGTTTTCCTCATTTAGTAAATCGTGTTAAAATAGTTTTCTTGGTAATACCTCTGAAATGGACATTGTGTTTTCCTCATTTAGTAAATTGTGTTAAAATAGTTTTCTTAGTAATACCTCTGAAATAGATATTGTGTTATCCTCATTTAGTAAATTGTGTTAAAATAGTTTTCTTGGTAATACCTCTGAAATGGACATTATGCTTCCTCATTTCGTAAATTGTTTCAAAATAGTTTACTTGGTAATACTTCTGAAACGGACATTGTGCTTCCTCATTTTGTAAGTTGTGTTAATATAGTTTACTTGGTAGTGTTAAAATAATCAAATGTTGTGTACTTTGCAAATTTGTTTTATGCAGGATTTTTTAGCAACCAAAATAGTTTCCATAATATATTTTATATTTATCAGAATATCGCCATAGAAGTTTACACTTTTCCCGCGTGGTCTTTTCTGGATTCTTTTCTCTTTTCTCATTTATTTCGAGTGCCCATACCCGGTTAAATCTTCCGTCTTTGTCGGTTAAAAATTCAGCTATAAACTTCTTCTTCCCACTCCGAAGAACTAGTTGAGTTGGTACTGTACAGTACCAAGTAACAGGTACCAAACATTCCATTTGTTGATGTTTGAAGGCAAGTTCTACATAGAAATGATCGAAAAAGTGGTTTCACAGTGGTGATGAGTGACAATAGTGTACTTCTAAGCATATCACGGTAAATATATGACAGTGTGACAGTACGTGAGCTCACGTGACGTGACGGCAGTGTGTTTCTAACTTTGGGAGCAAATAATCGAAATGAAAATGTTTTTTCTCTCCTAAATTTAACTTAGGAGCAATATGTTTTAGATCAAAGAATTTATTGTAAGATACATCAATATAACGAATTTAATGTTTATTTCTTCCGACCATTTTTTTAAAGTCTCGGCTCGTTTTTCCGCTAATTTATCTGGGCAATTCCCACCCATAAAAGGAAAAGAAACCGCAATGGCGACGAGAACATTTATTAGCGATCAAAGCCAGTGAAGTCAAGTATCGTTTCACCAGAAGTAATTCCGCTGATAAGATCCATAGCGTGTCTAGCTTTGCAAGTTGACCACGTGACCTCCATTGACGTAACATGCATTGTTGATCAATAATCGATTAATCATAGTCGAGATTCCCAGGTCATATCGATTATGCTAGGCGTTTCTACAATTCACTTTGTCGTGTTGCTGATGCATTTATCGGAAGATTGCAATCAAGTAGAGTGAAACGATTATGGTCAGGTTAGGTCTGTGTCGGAAGAACATTCGGATTTTTCATGCGCAAACCGTTCAAGATGTACACATAAAAGTTAAGTACAGGACAGCGAGAATTTGTGTTACAATCATGGTGGAAATATGACCATAACTACAGTGATGTTTGTAAACGTCAAACCTACATGGTATTCGGAAATTAAATGTAATATTCGAAAAGACCGGAGTCAGTGGCGGAGCTTCCCCGTTCAGGTAGGCCAGTTTCTGTAAGTACAGAAGAGAATCTTAACGTTTTGTTTAATCACCTACTAAATCTCAAAGGAGAGCTTCCAAGGAGTACGGAATAGCAAGTCTACGAAGGATGCAGAACTGAGAGCATATATAGACCTACTTTACTTCAAGGCCTACATGAAGATGATCCGGACAGGCGTTTGGAATTCTGCGAATGGTACACAATCCGACACGAAGCTGATCCCATGTTTTACAAAAACATTCTTTGGAGGGACGAAGCGACTTTTAAGGTGAACGGACACAACTGTTTCTACTGGGATGATGCGGTGGTGGAGACAGAATTGAACGCTCCTGGCTTGGCTCGATTGTATGGGCAGGGATTTTCAGCGGCGGGCTGATCGGGCCATATTTTTTTGTTGGGACTGTTAATGCTACAACATACCTAGATATGCTTAATGAAAACAGTCCGTTATTTGAAAAATCTCCAGCCGGTTAAGGAAAAGTTGATATGGCAACAAGATGGAGCTCCCCCTCATTATGGACTTACTGTGAGAGACTTTCTCAATGAAAACTTTGATGAATGGACTGGCAGACGGGGCACTATCTAATCGCCTCCACGATCCTCTGAAATCACACCCATGTATTTTTCATTCTGGGGTATACTAGAAATGGAGGTTTATTCCGTCAAGATTCGTGATGTTGAATATTTGAAGGAACGAATCCAATCAGAATTTGAAAACCTGCAGTCCCTGACGATTTGCTACGATATTTGTAAATCATTGTTGAAAAAATGCACGTTGTGAAGAACAGCGTGGGCACCAATTTGTGCATCTTTGTAGGTAATTTTTTTTGTAGGTTGACTTTTGTAATAAATTTGTACGTTGTACAAATAAAGTAGGTATTTGTATTTTCACTTTTGACAACTGACTTATGGCCCATCCTGTATATGTAAAAATGAGTCCACTCTCTAGCGGCCGCATTTTACGTCGGATTTTTTCTAAATTTGGTGCACAAGTTGGTTTTCTAAGTGGCAAGTTCGTTAGCGAAAAATCCTACAACCGGAAGCACTTTTTTACCGTAAATTGTTTTTGAGATTTCGTACTACTATGAAACTCTTTTGGGATTTTATGTAAACAAATAAATGTAGGAGATTAGAAATAGAAATATAGAAATATATTATTTGCCAGAATCTTTTTTTTTACAAACCCTGTACAATATTTTTTTTCAAACTAAAATATTTTAAATATCCTAAAACATGAACATGAAAAAAGAAACACAATAATTATTACAAAATTTAGGTAAAAAAACTATAAGCATTCATCATTAAATTGATATGGCATGTACCTCATTAGCCTAAGCTGCGTTGAGGTACTTTCATTATTTTTAAACTAATAAATAAAATAAAATTGCAGAAAACAGGTGCTCATACAAGATTTATAATTACAATAAAATTCACTATAACAAATAAATTAAGTTTTATTCTTTACTTGAAAAAATATTCCTCAACCTGTTCCATATTAAATGTAAAGAGCCATTGTTTTAACTCTTTAGAAAACCCTATAAGACTGGTGGTACTGCTAATATGCATCGGAATTTTATTAAATATTTTATAAACTATGTAAGAGTAAAAATTTTTAAAAGCTTCAAAATTTGGCCGAGGTAGTGTAACTCTATTTAATGACTTCAGCCTCGCAGAGTGAACATATGAATTTGATACATACTGGCCACCTCTCACAAAAAACAAACGCAAAACTCGAAAAATATAAAGATGTCTTAAAGGTAATATTTTAAGTTCTTTAAAATAAGGAAAAGAATGTTCAGTTCTTCTTAGTTTAAAAATTTGTCTTATAGCTTTTTGGGCAATTATTATTGGATTAACAATAGTGGGGTATAGGCTACACCACCCCAGCAACTCTATACTGTATTTTACTGTTAATAATAGCAAAATAAATTTATCGTAGTACAGATATAGGACATACATACTTAAGCAGAAAGAATTTTCTTAAAGCCATACATACATGCTTTTTTACAGATTGTACTTGTGGTTTCCAAGTACAATTTTGATCTAAAACTAAACCTAGATACTTTAAAGTTTTTACTTCTTCAATCAAAACACAATCTTTACATGTTACATTCCTAACATTATTTAGACATTTTTTACATTTGAAATAAAGCAATCTATTTATATTATCCTTATTTTTAAAAGAAAATCTAATACATTTTGTTTTAGAACTCAAGGCTAATTTGTTGAGTGTAAACCAAACTTTAAGTTTATCTAAATCATGTTCCATGTTACTAAATAAATTCTGATCATTCTGACTTGTATAACACAAGGCAATAGCATCCGCAAAATAAGTGAGTGAACCCTTGAAATTACCTAAACATAATTTATTTATGTATGTAATAAACAAAATTGGCCCAAGGACTGAGCCTTGGGGAACGGTTACCGGACATTAGACCACACGGACATTCCACCACGTATGAAAATATGCGGACATTCGACCACACTTTTGGGCCAACTACCTGGATTGGGTCAGCTAGGGATATGTAAATATTACTCGCCGGACAATTCACCACATTTTTAATCTGGCCGATAACAGTATGATTATATTTCGTTATTATCACATTATATAATTAAAATTTAAAAAAACTAAAAGGTTCTAACCTATAGTATTTAGTCACAGTATGTTTACTTTTTACTTACTCTGGCCGATAACAGTATGATTATATTTCGTTATTATCACATTATATAATTAAAATTTTAAAAAACTAAAAGGTTCTAACCTATAGTATTTAGTCACAGTATGTTTACTTTTTACTTACTCTGGCCGATAACAGTATGGTTATATTTTGTTATTATCACATTATATAATTTAAAAAAAAACCTAAAAGTTTCTAACCTATAATATTTAGTCAAAGTATGTTTACTTAGTTGGGTTGGCTAAACTGTTCGTTTTTACACAAAAAAGAACAAGATAAATCCTGCAACGCTGGGAGAACGCTGAGAAAAACATGTCGGCGCTTTACAATGTAAATTCCCGTAAGGAACATTTGATTTGAAAGTTTTTAATATTGTACGTGTTGAAGATGGTTAAATATTGCTTTCCCGGCATCAGTGAAGTGTATAAATACTATATTTATAAAGAAAAAAGTTAAGGTTTGTGTGTTTATAGTAGTTTCGATTGACAAGCTAAATTAAACAAATACCCTTGAATGGTAGAACAGTAGGACACGGATCTAGGGCAGTGACAACGACGTGACCTTGATTAGGAGCGAGGAATATCCCTAGCTGACCCAACCCAGGTAGTTGCCCCAAAAGTGTGGCCGAATGTCCGCTGTGGTTGAATGTCCATGTGGTCTAATGTCCGGTCACCTTGGGGAACACCACATGCTATAGGTAAAACATCACTAGTACTTTGTTTAACCGTGCAAGTGGCAGACTGCAGTTTTGACTGCAGTCTCTCAGGGGCAACGCAACCCGCTCGAACCTTTGCGAGAATTTGCACAATCGATAATTATATGCACTTAAAATGATTTAATCGTAATAAAACCGGTACCGTTGGAAAGGTAACGAATTAAACTATAATTTTTGTATTTACAACTTTTTTGTAGAACAGATATTTACATACGTAATCACTGTTTCAAAATTGTAGTACCTAAATCACCTGTGATTCACGCGTCAATGAACGCCGTATACTGTCAAGACTTTGTCTCATTTTCAACGGTCTGTAACTCCTCACAGAAGTCATTTATGAAGAAGATCATAACAGCATTGAATTTAGCAGACGATTCTGTTTCAAACTGTGTCTTCAAATCACATGTTACTCTGAAAACAGCTGTTCTAGGGTCGGCTCTAGTAAAACAGAAAGCAACCTGCGACTCCCTATAGTGGCGGTAGGTTACACGGACATTGCTCATCCTAAATCCATTTAAAACCCGCAATTATTCAAATAGCGTTTTTTTAAAAATACCAAACTCTTGGGGACAAAATTCTTCATCCGAATGGCTTGGTAATTTTTCGCTATAATTAATAGTTACAACGTAAAAAATATTTAAAATCACCCTATGGCGGCGGTAGGTTACACGGACATTGCTCAGCCTAAATCCATTTAAAACACGCAATTGTTCAAATATTGTTTTTAAAAAAATACTAAAATCTTGGAGACGAAATTCTTCAGGCGAATGGCTTGGTAGTTTTTCGCTATAATTAATAGTGACAACATAAACAAATATTAAAAATCAATGTTTTAAATTGTTTTTAAAAAGCCATTTGCATGCATATTGACCATAGCTTTAAAATGACACATCGTTTATAATTTTCCGATCAAAAATAAAGGAAAAATCTGGATTTTAATTTAACATTGGTCTTATGGAGTGTCAGCCAACATGGCCGACAGCTAGAGCCGACCCTTAATTCGAACACACTGATTCCTTTCTGATAAATAACTCGTGAACGATTCCAAGGCAATTCCTCTAATACCAGCCTCGCTTAAACGAGAAATGAGAATTTTATGATTTACCGAATCAAACGCCTTGGTAATGTCAATAAAAAGGCCAGTAACTTGAGATTTTGAATTTAAACCGGAGTAAACATTGGAACAAAAATCTAAAAGTGCATCTTCTGTAGATTTCTTTTCAACAAAACAAAATTGTTTCAAGCTTAGAAAATTATTTGAATTCAGAAATTTTACTAACCTAGCTTTTACGATCTTTTCAATAATTTTTGAAAAATTTTATAAGAGTGATATAGGTCTATAATAATTATTTAAATCTGATTCTTGACCCTTTTTAAATAATGGGGTAATTACCGCCGTTTTTAAGCCTTGTGGAAACTCACCAGTCTCAAAGCTTAAATTAATTATATAACTCAAAACGGAACAAATGTATTTGCTTGAAAACTTAATAATATGAGCTGAGATGCCATCTATTCCCGGAGATTTATTAGAACTCGATTTATTTATAATGGATTTTACTTCGCTTTCACAAGTAGGCAACATAAAAAAAGAATTTAATACATTTAATGAAGGAAAGGTATTTTCATAATCACGGGTATTATTTTGCACATATTGTTTTTTTTATATAGGTAGTCTGGTCCCCCCAAAATCGATGAAAACGTAAAATACCATAAAAGTACTTGGTTCAAATCCACTAGGGGGCTTTTACAGTTGAGCAGCTTCTGTAACGAGGCCGACGACCGGGATGCAAACTCGCGAATCAATCCACAATCCTAGGACGTAAATTCGATGTGCAAACTCGCAAAAACGCAGTCTATAATCCTAGGTCGCAAGGTCGAACTTACAAACCGAGTTGGAGACTGAGGTGCAAACAAATTCTACCTATATATTTCGTACACTCAGGCAGCCTTATTCAGTGCCTTCTTGAGTAGACCAAAGTTGTAAACAGTTGGTTGAAACTCTAAAACATCGCATATATTATTTCTCAAGGCCATTTTTTTGTCGGTACGCCATAACTTCCTTAATACATCATTAAGTTACATGAATGAGGCATCATTTTAAAGCTTTCCTTAACCGCTACACCGGAAAAATAGACAAACAGCTTAAAATTCATGTTTTAATAACAAAAATTGATAAAAAAAACTTTTATATTATACTTTGTATGTTCCGAATGAAAGGCGCCATCTATTAACCACCTGTTTGACTAGCATGACAGCTGTTAGTTAGATTGTTTACACTGTAAGATTGTATAGGGAAACTGTTATTTATAAACCAATGTAAATAAACTTAATTAACAGGATTAAATCAACGTGTTAAATCAGGTAAATGTAGGCCTACTCCGAACTTGCGAAATATTCGCACGGGTCAGCTAGTATAAACTTAATTTTGGAAATTCCCTCAACGTCAGCGGTTAAGCTTCGTGGTCGAATTATTTTTGTTTGTTCTCATAAGAACTACAATTTGGGCCTTTCTTATTAGTTTTGTTTACGCCATGCTAGGTTAGGCTTTTTGTGTTTGTCTTCAGAGGAACATTTGGATCGTTCCTTCCCTAAGCGTTAAAGATATGTGGGAATAATAAATTAATGAATGCATGTTTTACGAGAAACCGTTTTGCTACATCATGTCTGAGTTTCCGCATAGTAATCGTTTTATTCTATTTGGGTTAAGTTGGATCAGATAATTAATTTGAATTCATTAAATATAAGAGGTCTCCTGAATTTCATGCCGTCTAAACAGTTACAAAACAATTAAATGTACGCACAGCAAAATGTTTTTTTCCTAGAAAGAAAAATAACAAAAAGAAACTGCATAATTAATTATAGAGTACATTATTAATTTTCAGTACTAACTCGTGGCAAACAAATGGAATATCCATGATCCAGTAAATCTTGCCTTAACCTATAAGGAAGCAAATTGTATCACGACTTTGCTTTTGTTAGTGACGTCAACATACATACCTGGCCTTGTAGAGTTAACTAACAAATACAGTCTCTTTCGTGACCAAATCTATATACTATCAGCACAGAGTAAGTAATACCTTATTACTTATATCCTCTGTACTATCAGCTGTGCGACACAAATGTGTATACTGATAGTCCCGGATGTAACTGGTTGGGCCGGTATTTTTGCTCTTGATCTTCAGCTTTGGTTGTACGAAGTCGATCCTCTTCGATTCGCCCCGAACTGATCAAGACTGTGTTCCAGTCACTATGGATTATATTTGTTGAATTTTTCATATTTTATACTCGCTTATCAATTATTGTCACATATTTTTAGGGAACTTCCAAAAACAGAATGACCCATTACAGTCGAAAAACTAAAGCCTAACGTTTTTGGGACCTCAAAATATTTTCTAGGTTAAAATATTATGAGTTATTTTATAGTGCTAACAATAATTGCAAGATTTGGGCTAGATGCGTGCTTATTGTGAAGTAACCATTAAGAAGTTTTTCTTCTTTATGTTTGAAAAATGTTAATTTGTATATTAACTTGTGGGTATATAGTACAGTTACGTGGTAGGCGTACACGGCAGGCTTACATGACAGGCTTACTTGGCTGGTTTACATGGTGGGCC
>JAGFPH010000388.1:197229-212149 GCA_018207615.1 Philaenus spumarius | reverse complement strand
AAATACTGTGACTAAACAGTTTAGGTAAGTCCTCTAGTTTTTTTTTAATTCTAATTATATAAAGTGATAAGACGGTACCTGTAAAGTGATAATTTTTGTACCTGGCAGAATTCTTTTAACACGGCTGGCTGGAGCTGGCTCGATTTGACTGGGTGGAAGGGGGACATTTTACGACCCATCGAAAATGACCTGAGGGATTGGCTCGATTTGGATGTGCCCAATTTTATTGCCGGCCCGTCCATACCCATGTCAAAATGTCCCCGTCCCTGTTCGAACCTTTTCTAAATGACAGCCGGATTCTTCGTCTTCCCCCTGCCAACCAGGTAACCAATGTTGTGACCGTCTGAGGACACAGACTCGCCCGCGATCCGTTTTTGTGGTTTATTGTATTATGTTGTGAACTTTTGCGCTTTTTGACGACCTAATAAAAGGGTTGCTACGTAATTCTGTGGTGTAAAGATAGGCAACCCGAAGATGATTTAAAAAGAGTGAAATCAGCTGTTGTTCCTATTAAATTAATTTTTGAAATTCTCCAATCCTTGTGATAACATGTTGAAAGATTGACAAATATTTTAAATGGAGAAATGGTGATTTTAAAGTGTAAAATTCTTTAGGCGCCCCGCGCAGAATCAGAGATGGTGCACATCTTGAGGGTTTAAATGAGCTGATAACGTGCGGAACGTCTCGCCGTGTAACGCTGTCAGATAAATCTAATTTACTCTCTTATCGGGTAAAGTCGAGGCGCGCTGAAGCAGAGTGAGAATGGGGAAATATTGGTGATTAAATGAGCGGATGACGCGTGGAACGTCTCGGCATGTAACACAGGCCTATGGCCTATAATATTGTATGAAGTTTTATAATTTTATTATTTTGATACCAGCAGTCGAATCAATTGTAGCCGATTTACTCAAGTTTAAATCTTTTTTAATGTTTTTAATGGAAAAACTTTAGGATTTTTTTTTTAAAGTTTAAAAATCTTGATGTTTTATCAATAATTGGAGAGCAGGGGCTCTTCAAGATGGAAAACTTGAATTGTAGAGCACGGGCACAACAACTACAAGAGATAACAAAGTTTTTTTTAAGATAACCGAGTAATGATAGAAAAACTAAACAACTTTTACTGTATCTTTTTTTTTTGTAAACGGAACCCTTTTCGATTTATTAAAAGTGGGAGATTTTAAACTGCCACCTCACGGTGGTTGGACACTGGACAGCTTTATATATATTTTAAGTTTAGCCTTTATGCTAAAAAAGGCCGGTTGTTTATGCTAGCCGTATGCAAAATGTCCACTTAGTAGGCCTATATCAATCCCTTTTTGAGGTAAAAATTGGCAAATGAAAAAACAAAATGGTGTTAAAAACTGGGGTGTTTTGGCCATTTTATTTAATAGTGATGTTGTGAATTGGTTTTGGCGAAGAAAACGTACTTAAAGTTATTGGTGGAAGTTCTGAAACATCCTGTATCTTTATGACAGCTGATTATCAACAACATGTGAAATACATATACTGCGAACTTCTATTTTCTAACTGAGTTCTTTCGCAGTGGTTTTATTTTTTCCATGTGCTATTTATTTTTCCTTGTTATTACTAGTCCGTTTGTCTAGTGAATCAATTAATTGTAACCAACTGTTTGGTATTTGTGTACAGTTTACCACATATACTAGCTATCCGTTTGGAATTCGTCAACACAACAATGATAAAACTCGTTGCTATAACAACGGATAAACAACAATGAAATTAACAGGTGGTGTTTTAATAAATCCCAATTAATTGTATCTGAATAGAATAATACAATTAACACTCGGGGGATACAATAATTAACTTATCGGGGGTGACTTCTTTTTTAACATTAAATGTTTAGCCTATTAGTGGACCCGCTAACAAAATGCAATCAATAATTTTTGATCACCGGTTAGATCGAACTTCACGGACTTGGATTGCAAATCGATTCATTTCAAAACGTCAGTACACAGAATAACAGATTTTAATTAACACTATCAAATTTAGACATGATAAATAATGATTTCGTTCACACTCGCGGGAATCACGCTTTCAAGATGGCCGACACGTGAGGAGGGAGGGGGAAGTGCTGGCGGTAAATCCACTTCAGGCTTCAGTATATACGCACGGACGTGTCTGAGCAGATAGTTTGTTGTAATGTAGTCGTGATACCGCGGTTTAGGACCCGATAACACCCGAAATTTACCGAATATAAAATGTTAGAAATTTAACTCGATTCCCGTCCGGTAAAGGTAATCGATTGTTCAAATTTTCAAAGCATGGGAAAAAGTGGTCTTTACCAAATTAATGTGTCTTAAATAGTTTTGTGAAATTTTACCAGTGTTGTGTTTTGTGAAGTGTGGGGAAAAAAGGAAATTTAAAAGTTTTAAAGGTAAGTTTTTCATAATAATTTTAGAATTGTGTTTGTATTATAATTTGGATAGTTACAGTGCCCTAAAGGGTAATATTTTCAGTGCTTCAATTTTTGGTATTCGAAAAAGCGTACAGGGTGTACCGAGAGGGGGTATTTTTATTTAGGTGTATTTAGGATGATTTTTAGTGTTTTGATTAATGATGATCTTTTGGGATTCATAGTAAATATAGAGTAGTAAAATTAAATATTTATGTCTCCTTCCGAATTATTTTTGGTGTTTTGATTTACGATTTATTTTGGGATTCATAGTAAATATTGAGTAGTAAAATTAATTATTTAGGTGTCCTTAGGATGATGTTTGGTGTTTTGATTTACGATGATCTTTTTGGATACAAACTGTAAAATGAAATATATAGGTGTCCTTTCGAATTCATTTTGGTGTTTTGAAAGACGATGATTATTTGGAATTTAATTTATGTAAAAAATACATACTATTCAGGAATAAAATATTTAGGTGTCCTTTCGGATTATTTTTGGTGTTTTGATTTACGATGATATTTTTGGATTTATAATAAATACAGAGTATGCTAAAATGAAATACTTAAGTGTCATCCGGGGGTTTTATTGAAGATGAACCCCTGCAATGTCGGATTCATAGTAAATACAGGTTCTTCTAAAACGGAATATTTAGGTGCCCTGTGGGATTATGTTTGTTGTTGTTCTTCATAGTAATCTTTTATGGTTGATTGGAAATACAGGGTGTTTTAAAAATAAATAATTATGAGTCCTCCGCATATATTTTTCGTGTTTCTATTGATGCTGATCTTTGGGTTTCGCGTTAAATTAGGTACAGAGTATTCAAAAACGGAAAATTTAATGGTACCCAGGTAATAGTTTTGGTTTTTGAAACGTGGTAATCCTTAGGCATTCAGGGTAAATACAGGATGTTCTAAAATGAAATATATAAGAGTAATTGGAGATTATTTTTCGTGTTTTGATTCACGATGATGTTTTGGGAATCATGGTCAGTACAGACTGTTTAGGTATCCTTCGAAATTGTTTTTTGTGTTTCTTCACGGTCATCCTTTGGTAAATACAGGGTGCTTTAAAAGGGAATATTTAGGTGCCCTCAGGTAATAATTTTGGTTTTTTTAATCATGATCATCTTTTGCCATTCATGAAAAATACAGGGTGTTCTAAAATGAAATAGTAAAGTGTAATTCTAGATTAATTTTGATGTTTTGGGATACATGGTCAGTACAGGCTATTCTAAAATGAAATATTTAGGTAACTTTCGGGAATACAGAATATTCCAAAATTCCGGATTATTTTTAGAGTTTTGATTTACGGTGTTTGTGAGTCATGATAAATACAAGTTGAAGTTCAAGAGTTCAAACAATGTTCGCATGTTTTCGTACAGTCATCATTTTTTACTCATGGTAAATACAGGGTGTTCTTTATTTTCGTTCGAACGTGTGATCTTTTTAATTTCCACAAATAGTTTCGAAGTAGTTGTGTTTTTTTTAACTCGGATGAAGTCGGTATGACAGCTACGATATAGCACACTATATATAGAAGTTGACGATACAATGAACCCAATGCTCTCAAGAGGGGAGGAAGGCAGGTGATAATTATCCCCACAAAGCCCTTGTTACACCTGCTCCCTTTACGCACTTATTGTTGAACCTTTTGTGGAGTGTGGAAGGTAAAATCGATTCGGTCGCTCTCGCCTTCCCTTTCTGTTACTTTATTCAGTGTATGCAGAAAACAGTCGGTGGTGTATTCATTTCCAACATTCAGAAAAAAACATTATAATTTTATTTACATTTCGCTCAATCTTCTAAACGAATCAGTAATAATTCTATCACGCAGCTGAACCGCTGACGTGAGTTGAGCGAATTTCCTAAATTAATTTTATATGTTTTAGGGTTTCACCTATTTGGGAAATTGGTCTACTCACGAAGGCGCTGAATAGCTGCTTGCGTGTACACAGTATTTTACTAGAATTTGTTTACACTCGCGGTCGCAGCGGCTAACTCGTTTCGCTACAGAAAAATCTCCTGTATTATTTTTTTTAGATAAAACAGCGAAAAGTTTATTCTATTACGAAAAATCTCAAAAATGTTTCACATCTTGTCAAAAAAATTGCTTACGATTGTTCGATTTTTGGCTGATGAACTCGTCCGAGCGACTTAAAAAAACAAATTTAGACCAAATCGGACCTAAAATCCGGCCGTTAGAGTGCGAACACATATTTATATACATGTACTAAATATTAGATTACTTCGCCCCTGGTCGCTTCTCTGACCAACCCCCGCTTCGACTCACGGCGAAGCAAATGCAAACATATTATTGTATACGCTAATATTTTCACAAGAATGGCGATTAATTAAGATAGACATTTTTTGTTTTTATATGGAAGAGAGATAATTTTGAAATTATAAATATCTGAAGCAGTATTTCAAACTGGTCGGATAGACGTAGTAAATAATCAAGTTAGCACCATTTTAATAGTGATAGGTGTTCGAAATATGATATTGTAAGCCTTGTCGTTGTTTGTGTGTGTTATTAACTAACCTGAAAAAAACGGTTGGTTGTGAAGAATAATTACCTGATTCTAAATTTGCTAATTTGATTGCTATGGAACAAAAATGTAAATGATTTCAAGAAATGTGTGACTGTGTGTTGGTTCAGTACAGGCCTAATCTAAAAGTGTGTTAAGCTTTTGATCCAAATCAGCTGTTTTATTTATCACATGTACCAACAGATGTTTTAGTTATAATATAATAAGCTTTTTTCATTTCTTTTTCTTTTCGTTAACCTAACTTCAAAAAGTGTTTGTTGTAAAAAATAATTAAATGGTTCTAAATTTGCTTAGTCGATTGCTAGCCAGTGGTAATGTATGTAAATCCATTCATCGAATAAAATATGCGGTTGGTTCAGTATTGGCCACACTTAGAATTGTGTTGCTAAGCTTTTGATTTGAATCGGATGTTTTATCAGTTGTCGGGCTGGGAGTGAAGCCCCGTATTTTGACGATTTTTAATCATAAAATAAATAATTTACAAAATCCTTCTTAGTGCACCTACATACGTGCCGGAAGGTATAAAGGTACTGTATCCTGAAATTTTTAAGTATCTAGCTACCATAGTTTTTGATTATGAATCGTAAGTCAGTCAGTCAGGACTTCTTCTTATATACATACAGATATATACCATTTTAATTACACCCCAAAACGTGCTCTGTTGACGTCATTGACCGCTCCCGACCCTATGTCTCACTATAAGCATATAGATCATGAATAATAAATAGATCTTGCATCCATACGGCAGCAGTGTGGCGAAAATTAGGTTGTCGGGAAAATAGTGCATGATCGCGCCGCGAGGTAGCGCTAGGGAGAAATCATTGGTGTTTCACACAGCTTCCGTCGTTTCCCCAATAGATAGCGCCACTATCGTCGAATTTCTAGTGGAACGAAATATTGCATTGGTTCGGAGTTCTATTAGGTTATCCAAATACAATGCTATAAGTCACTGCAATAACTCATCTTTCCAATTGAAATTCGATAAAAAGAACGCCGATCGGCATACTGGCGGAAGGGGGTTTTTAATGTTACCGATGTCCAGCTGATCATTTATGCAAACTCTGATAGATTTGGACTTAACTCACTATGAGGAGGGGGCGGTTTGGGCCAGGTTGTTTTAGATTTGATGTCGGATCTAAGGCTTAATTATTTCAGTCACAAATTCTTATCTGCGGGCAATAAGTAACAATACAGTTTTAATTCCTACCAGAATAAAGTTTCTTACAAAGAAAGGCGTTAAACCTTCGGAGATTAATGCTTTGTTAAAGTCGTAGTTTGGTTGCGTTACGCTGCACAGTGGGTCGAATATGGTCTTTATTACTTCCGTAATGACAGGAGACTTTCTTCCAATTTCGGAAAAATCGATGCGCTGTGTTTGAAGTTCCTCGTCGAGGAAAATCTACCATTATTCCTAGTTCGTGCTTCAGTTGAAGCTGGATGTTTCGTTTTCTGCTGGCTAGAGTTTGTTCGTCTTCAGGAGTTTGAATACAAGCCGGTAGGAGATGCGGAGTGTACACTCCACGAACCGGATCCAAGCATGTAATGTCGATATACCGAACTCCAGCGAGCGAGACAACTGAAGCATGCGAAAGAAGAGATACATCCCCTTCTACCGTAAAATTGTAAACAAGGAGCACTATTAATCACGAACTAAGAACGGTTCTTGGTTGTCAGGTCGCGGCTGAATGCTCCTGGGTTTGTTCAGGGCAACCGTGCGACGATTTTAAGATATTATTTTCGTGAGAGCGTTGAGGATAATCCATTGTGAAACTATTAAAGGTGGAAAGTTCCCTGTTAATCTTTGTTATTAATATTTTTCTACACGAAAAAATATAATCATGGGCCTCAAATATTAATCTCATGCCGTTTAGTTAAAAATTAAACTCATATTTTTTTTAAATGCTTAAGTTATAGTTTGCTCGAGAAACAACCAACTCGTGTTAATATTTATTTTAATGGTTTGTTGTATACACGCCGTGTTTGGTATCTCTATTTGTTCAGAAATAACTACTGGATCATAATAAACCAGAATAAGAATCACACTAACATACTTTTTCTTTAAAATGCAATATTAAAAATACTAGGGTATTGAGAACAACTAACAATAGGTAACGCATCGCAACTAAGGCCCTGTTTATGCACTAGCGGTCGACCGCAGCGGCGCGCCGCGCTACTTTTATAAGTGCATTGAGTTAAATGGGCACGTTTATGCAACAAGAAGCGGAGCGGCGAGCCGCAGCGGTTCACAGACACAGAGCGGTGCACTTTACAAACCGCAGTTTTTTGCGGTTTCAAAATGCATTGGTTTAAATGGGAGGGTTTATGCACAGCGGCTCACCGCTCCCGCCATGTCAGTGCTGCCAACCTACCCGGTGTTTGATTACATTTTTTATAACACTTTTTCAGACTGACAGGACTGGAGAACAGTTGGCAGCACTGGCTCCCCCACCACAGTGTTTAAAAAACGAGTGTTTTTTTTCGGTAAAAAAAACGGGTCGACCGCTAGTGCATAAACGAGGCCTAATGAAGGTCGGTAGCCCATGAATTTGCGTGCGTGTGCGAGTTAGTGTCAGGTAGGAACCTTTTCCCACCGCCTTCCCTATTTTCACAAACTGTAGTTTCTCAAATACTTTGCCAGTGAAATATTTTTCAATTTAATAACAATTTTACACGTTTGTGTGTCATGTGCTGAAGTAATCCTTTCTTCTCTCAAAAACTTGCTGCAGATGTACATGAACTCAGCAATAACGACAGATTGATCAGCAAAAACATTTTGAACAACAATGTAGCGTGTTTTAGAGGGTTCGTCCCACTGTGCGCTGTCTCGGACTCAGTTGTTTGGGTCAGCAAACGCGAGGGTAGACGAGAAAGTACGGAAAATGAAGGTCATTATAGTCGCCAAAGGTCAGGTCTCCCAGATGACAACATCCGTGCAGTTCTTGGCCTTATCGAATGTGACCGGCGATTGATTGTTCATCTGCCATTGGAGATCGAGGTTCTGTAACGTCTGTGTTTGATGGGCTCCAAGCCCATTGACCGACATTTGTCCCCTTGCCATTATTTTTTATTTCCGAAGAAGAGATGGGCTGAGAACTCGTCCTTAAAGTTTCTTTAAAGAAAGGAGCTTCACGTTTCTAAAACTTCCAAATTAGTAGAGCGTGCAAGAGTCTGTGCTGAGAAAAGTTAAGGTTTTTTTGCTATTTTAATGCTGTCTTTTAATAAATATTAAAACATTATTTTTATATTTAGCTTAACCTAGTACATTAGTACAAATATCCAACTGTTATTGTTTCTAACAGCATGGTAGACGGATTGTTCCAAAATGATCATCGGAGTAGTATCAGGAGTCTGTGGTCCTAGGTGTAGCCTACCTAAGGCAGTGTTCTGGGTCCCATCGATTTTGCAGGTGGAGGTTGTTGATATCGAACTCTGATCCCGTGAAACCTTATAAGAGGATTAAAGGGATCTAGATTGATATAATTTCTGATAACCAAGATTCCTTAAAGGCGCTTGAATCACCTTTAATCCAGGCTAGGTTGGGACTAATTCAAATTAGTGAATGTAATAGCTGGAGTTAACGAAGTTACTCTTAAATAGGTGCCTGGCAGTGTGGGCATCAAGGTTGAAGGCCTTGCTATAGAGTTGGAGCCAAAAAGCCCAAATCCTTTCTGTGGAGACCCAAGGGCCTCCTAAGGAATGTTGTTGAAATCTGGACGTAGAAAGTTGGTCATCACACTGGAACGATACTAGTGGGCTTAGGCAGTCAAAAATGTTCATCTGACTCAAGTCGAAAGCTCTAAAAATGTTTCTATTGATGGGCAGACACAGACTTAGGCGGCATGTAGGTATTATCACTGGTCACTGTCCGGCCAAGTACCACTTCAGAAAAATGGGGTAGTTTGAGAGGACTCCTGTCGATTCTGTCGCTTGGGTTTGAATCGGCTAAAAACTGCTGTACGAGTGGGAGGCTCTCGCGTGCAGGAGATTCGCGGTACTTGGAAGTGCGGTTGTTAGCCCGGCGGAGTTCCGCGGTGTTCATCGCAATATCTTCCATGGCTTTATAAGGGGCTTTATGGGGGAGTGATCACTAAAAAAGAAAGTCGTACCACGATAGATCCTCTTGTGTCGTAGTAGTAGGAAGGCTATGGACTCCTTTATCCCTAAAAAAACAACTGTCAAAAAATGATAGTTTCAGTATGGAATTTATGGAAGAGGAGAGGTGAACATTATTGGGATCTAGTAATCCCCTTGAAAAATCACTGGCAGATTAATTAGATACACATCAGAAATACATAATTTAAAACATACTATTTAAAAACAACAGATTTTATCTAGGCCTAGCTACTATGCTGTGGGGGAATTTTAACTAAGTAAATATGTGTACAATTATAAGGATTATTAAATGTAGGCCTATTTGTTCAAATGTGTTATTTACATAATATAATATATTAAGAAAGATAAACAAATGATTTTAATTGATTTTTATTTTATATAGCTGACCCGTACGGCGTTGCCCGTGGTGGTTGGTATTTTCACTCTTTTTAACGTGATTGTATTCTTTTTAAGTGTTCAGTCAGTGAGTGGTATTTGGCTTTTTTATATATAGATCTTAAATAATAAAAACATTATTGTCATAATAATAAAAGATCTGAAATTATGATTTTAGTAACTTTGATCCCTCCAAACCCCTTTTAAAATTTCGAAATTTTTCATACCCTTTCTTACCGAGCGCCTATGGCCCTAGAGGAAGCTACATACCAAATTGCATTCCAATCCGTTCGGTAGTTTTGGAGAAATCGTGATGTAATCACTTTGATCCCCCTCCAAACCCCCCTAAAATTTCGAAATTTTTCATACCCTTTCTTAGCGAGCGCCTATGGCCCTAGAGGAAGCTACATACCAAATTTCATTCCAATCTGTTCGGTAGCTTTGGAGAAATCGTTTTTTAATAACTTTGATTCCCCCAAAACCCCCCTAAAATTTCGAATTTTTTCAAACCCTTCCTTAGTGAGCACCTATGGCCCTAGAGGAAGCTACATACCAAATTTCATTTCAATCCGTTCGGTAGTTTTTGAGAAATCGTGATGAGTGAGTCAGTGAGTGAGTGAGTGGTATTTCGCTTTTATATATACATAGATTGACATATAAAATAGTTTTAAATATTATAAAATAGTAAAATGTTTTACAATTTAGATATGATTTTATAAAACCGTAGAGGCCTATTTGTTAAAAATATTGTCTTTTAATTGCTTTTTATTTCATGTTGATATATCAAATGTTTTAGATGTTATTAATGTTATAATGAATAAATAATCGAAAATGTTTATGTGTTATACGAACATGTAAGAATATTTCCGAAGCTAAACGAATCTGTATCTCTTCTTAAAATTTGTATAAATGAATACATTGATGATAAAAGGTTGTATTTATATTCGTTTTATAACCTCAAAGTAAATCTTACAACGTATTGTAGTCTAGATTAGTTCTATAACTCATATTTAAAAAAAATCATCTTCACAAATATTATTGATTGAAGTTGTAGGCATATCCTCAAAGTATCATCTACGCTAGGGTTTGTTTAAGTATTAAAGATGATGGGTGAAATCGGCTGTTATATTATAGTGTTACTCGCTTTTTAGGAGTTTATGTATTCATATTACAAACTTTGTTTGAAAACAGATTGTATAGCCTTAAACGAAGCTTTTTCAAACGGTACCGCAAGCGACAATACAGTATTATTAAGTATTTAGGAGTAGCAAAGCTTCTTCCAGAAAACTTCTTAAATATTTTCTGAGCTTTTATTATTGAAGCATTCGGAGGTCAAAATACTTTATGACCATGTCAGATTGCATTGTGATACATTTATCAGTTCTGAGAAAACCGACTGTGACACACAGACAAAGGAAGTACCTCAAATGGACGGGGCAGTAAAACAAATTTAATACAACACAATTTTATTTTCCCTACACTGTCTAATATCGCCCTTCGTAATTGTTTTCAAAGTATTCGTACGATTTCCAAACACAACCCATTGTTGTAACCAACAGCATTGTCCAACTCTCGGAATCAGCTGTTTACAATATATGTAAATGCGCGCAGTATGCTAATAATCAAAAGTCGGATTCTGCGCAGTAGATACTGTAATAAAGTGGTTCTATTTGACCCAGACACCAAGGCGACCTTGAATATTACAGGTGAGATCAGCTGTTTTTAAATAACTTCATTTACTTGTCCTTTCGCGATGGAATGCTGGTTAGCCAAGTGTACAACTTTTACTTTCGGGCACGTTTGATTTGTTGAGTTTGGAACTGTACAGGATGTTCGTAAACTATGTTAGAATTTGATCTTTGGGTACTAATATCGAGATTGTCCTGTGAGATGATATACTCAACAGAATATATGAGTAGGAATTCTTTCTAGTATTTGTCTTTAATCATACGCGTTTCGATGACGTGGTCATTTTCAGTGGCACAAATTGTTGGGTAAAGTCCCGCATACTTTTGCAGCATCCCATATATTCAAGTTGGCATTGGAACTTGCGTAGACCCATCAGTGGAAAGCTCTTGGGGCTATCTACAGGATGTCCGGGACATATAAGGGACATAATTTGTGGTGAAATTACGAAATGGTATTGTAAATACATTTTTAACTTGATCTGTGGCATTATATACTTGAAATAAAAAACTTGAAAAAAAACAGAATAGAAATTCTGTGAAATATTTGTATTTACTCGTACGCGTTTCAACCATGTTTTCGTCATCTTCAGTCGTAAAAATGGTTGGCCTCATCTTCTATTGTCCGTTTACAGTTTAGTTGATGGCATGGACAGGCATTGTCCATGCTATTGAAACGGAGATCTAATGCTAGTAGCCCGCATGAAAACATCAACATCATAAAACTTATTTAAACTGAGTTATTTATTAATAATATGTTTCCCTTGATATTGTTTTTTATTGATATTTATATTTTCACGAATAATTTGTATTATTGTTTTGTTAACATTTATTTTGATGGAAGAGCTGTTTTTTTAGGAAAGTAAATGATTGAATAATGCACAGTAATAACTGAATAATAATATAAAAACTTTAGGAAAAATCTATAAATTCAAAATTTGTTTTCAAAATGAATTAAGGATTGAAAAAAATAAGCACTAACTTTAGTTTATAGAAAACATTAAAGCATTATTGTTGCTGTACTATCTATCATGACCTAAATTCTTATGTATAGTACTGTAGTAATTATTTGGAGAATATATTATTTTATTTGTTAGAACATATTTGCTTTTAGAAAACAATTTTAACAATTTGTTAGAATTGAAATAGCACAGCAATTTGCGTTAGAGTAAAAAAATGTTATGCAAGTTTTTTAAAAAGTAATGTTAGTTTTTTTAAAAGTAATGTTAGTTATTTGTAGTTTAAACTTTATAATAGCGGTTCCTTAAACATGAGGTACGTTAGTGAAATGAAGAAATTTAGATCTTGAATTAAACACTGCAACAAGGATATTCATAATTCAATGTGGTAGCGAATAGGCCAGTCGGTAAAGGTCAATTTAGACCAAAAGTACCAGTAATTTGCAATACGGCTGAATTTTTTTTATAAGTACATTAAAGTATGTAGATTAACATAAAAAAAAGTTTACCAGTCTATCGATTTCCCAAAGTCGAAAAAAAAATCGATTATCATTTTTTTTTCGATTATCCTTAATATTTCGAGCTGGGATGTATATATTTAACTTGTAAAAAAACTTTCAGGTTGATATTTTGAAAATTTTCTAAACTGGAGCTGTTTAAGATGAATTGGGGGGGGGGGGTCCGGTACTCCTAAAATCGAGAAACCCATTAATAAGTCAAGTGGCTCTAGATCGGGTAATTTTCAAGATAACAAGCTGAGACTCAGCATAAATGTTTAAAATATATATTTTAACTCCTATGTCAAGTTTCAATTCGATATATTAAAATTCGGCCAATTTAGAATGAGCCAACGCTTCTTATATGAATAAGAAGTCCCCTTTTAGTGATTTCCCCTGCTGCAAAATACATACCTGCATTATCGAATTTTTTCCAGACAAACTATTGCTCGGACGAAATAAATACATATGCCCTTTTTTGTTGAAAAAAACCTCCCCTACACGGTGGTATTTTTTATTTTCCTCTATCTTCATCCCAGCTCGAAATATTAAAGATAATCGGAAAAAAAAATGATAATCGATTTTTTTTTCGACTTTGGGAAATCGATAGACTGGTAAACTTTTTTTTATGTTAATCTACATACTTTGATGTACTTATAAAAAAAAATTCAGCCGTATTGCAAATTACTGGTAGTTGTAACCTATACCGACTGGGCTATGAATAGGAGCCGATGTAGTTAGGTCGGGTAGTAAAGCTGCAAGCCTCCATAAGGCCCATGCTATCAACTAAACCGTAAACGGAGAATAGTTGGAGTGTGAATACAATAGACACGTTTTAGGATTCAGAGTTTCTGGTAACTGATCTTAATTCTATTTATTTTAAAACTGCCCATCACTCCTTTCTGTTTTCGCTACTCGTATATTCCATACCGAGGCATGATCTGAGTTTTACATCTGAAAAGGCACTTGGTTTATTCAATTTCGTTGACATGGGCGTTGGTTTGGGGAAATGAAAAGCAATACATAGAGCAGGGTTTCCCAAAGAATATTAGCACACGGCTTATTACAGATAATTCGGTATCAAAGCGACACTTAAAACAATAGTTAAATGCGAATTGCCATTGTTTATCTTTTGCATTCATCTCCCGTTTATGGCATTAAAATTACTTAATTCAAAAACTTTGTGTGGTTGGAGGGTCTGGAGAGTATAGAATTTGATCAACAAACGATAATTATTCTTAGAATTTCATAAGTCTTCTCTTTATTCCCTCAATGAGAATCTCCAAAACAGGATAGAGAATGGTGACTCTACAGTGCTGTTCCACTGATTTTACTATTTCCTACCAAGGCCGTAGCCGGGGGGATAGGGTTGCCCCCCCCCGAAATCCCGTAATTTAGTACTAAAAATTAATACTAGGTTTAAAAGTGCAAATTAAGTTATAAAATAGACAACACAACAGAGGATCCAGCAACACATTTTACATCATTGTGCATTGCATGCATACTGATATTTAGATTTACTTGATTAAACTACAACGTACAATACACATGGATGCAGTGGGTTACAGCCTTACTCTCGTGCGAGTTGTGAGCTTGAGAGGTTGATTTGATCCAAAATAAGAAAACTATGGAGGTTCAACAAAACACGCAATGCATTGTGTATTGAAAATACTCCCAATATGGGGTTGGTGTGCAATGCACTGTGCGTCGGCCGCTTCTTATAGTGTTCAGTGTCAAGCTCACATGTGCGTCCGAAGTGAATTTTTTAAAAGGGTTTATATTCAAATCCCCGGTTCTTACCTGCCCCCCCACCCCCCGAAAAGTTTTCCTGGCTACGACAAGAGTGTGTCCATACATAGCAGCTCTGACTAAATCATTGACATTTAAATAGTTCTTTCTCGTTGCTTTAGTCCTTTTTATAATGTATCACACTGAGTTAGGGCTCTGTAAATAGTAACAAGCAAAACACGAAATCTTCTATGAACTTTACCAGGGAGTTAGCTTCACCTTCTCGAGAAGAGTGCTTTTGATAATGTATCACACCGAGTTAGGGCTCTCTAAATAGTAACAAGCAAAAAACGAAATCTTCTATGAACTTTACCAGAGAGTTAGCTTCACCTTCTCGAAAAGAGTGCTTTTGATAATGTATCACACCGAGTTAGGGCTCTCTAAATAGTAACAAGCAAAAAACGAAATCTTCTATGAACTTTACCAGAGAGTTAGCTTCAGCTTCTCGAGAAGAGTGCTTTTGATAATGTATCACACCGAGTTAGGGCTCTCTAAATAGTAACAAGCAAAAAACGAAATCTTCTATGAACTTTACCAGAGAGTTA